>SCDY01002270.1:0-15415 GCA_004143825.1 Drosophila micromelanica | reverse complement strand
TGGGGTCGGAGATGCCTCCTTCTGCCTGTTACATACATTTCAACAAAACCATAATACCCTGTTTCACCCATTTTCAATGGGTTCAGGGTATAAAAAGCGAAGTAAAAAGGATAAGAAACAATATCGAAAAAATCAATGTAGCCAGAATTGCTAAGGCTAAGGCTTAGTGAGAAGAGCAGTAAGAAGCTTAACGAGAACCAAATCAAGAGTGAAGAAGGGTCTTAAGAAGCGTATTGAAAAACATAGCAGGAAGCTAAGCGAGAAGCATAATAAAACCGTAGCGAGAAGATTACAAAAATATCGCAAAGCACATTCCGAGGCGCTGCAGAATAATGTATAAATAAGCTTAAGGAAAATAGGAAGCATAGCGAGAAGCGTTATTAAACAAGCTGCGAGAAGCGTTGCGCTTAGCGGAGTAAAAAGAATGGCAATGTGAAGATAGAATATCAAGATAAAGCATCAAGCATCATGAAGCAAAATAATAAATAATATAAATAAAATAACTGCAAAACTCGAATTTAAGACAAATTAATAAATGAAATTTGACACTTAATTAAGTTACTCAATATCTGGTATGTTTTAAACTTTTGTTCTTTTAATTCTTGGCTTTCTTTTCATTTGCTTTGATTTTTGGTCCTGCAGTGCTTCGCTAGCGACTTGCCAGAGAGCGAAGTCGAGGCTGAGGACGCGGACGCGGACGCGGACAGAAACCGTGCTCCAGTCCAGCAGCGTCTGCGTTCGAATATATGCATGTGGCTGGCTTGAGTTGTCCAAAATCAGATGATGCAACTGATATATATATATATATATTAAATGTATACTATATGCTACATAGATCGCCCGTTTAGTCAGGCTTTGAGGCTTTTTGGCAACGCTTTGCAAACTTTTGGCTGTATGTAGGTAGATTTACATTTTGAGTTACTGTTTGGCATGTTTTTCGTTTCGTTTCGTTTTTCCCTTTGCATTTTCCTTTGAGCTGCACTAACTATTTGCGCAGCTTTAATGCACAAGCTGCTCATAAATTTTCCACTATTTAGCATACGAAAATGCTCGATTTCCACTCTTCTCTGGCAAACTCAATTCAATTTTTTTTCTATTTATTTTTTCTTGGCACACACACACGCACATAGCGTTGCCTGCTTCTTGGCCTAGCCAGCGGGCAATGTGCCAAGTTCTTGCTGGCACCACCGGGCGGCTACGTTATTTTTTTTTCTTCTATTTTCTCTTCGCTTTTTGCTGATGTCAGATGCAGCATTTCGGCTTTAAATACAGTCATATTCATTTTGCATGCACAGTTTGAGAGGCAGCTCAGCTACAACTGTACTTTTTATACTTTTTGTACCTTTTAACACATTTCTCACTGCTTGAAAGTGCTCTTGCCATAGGCAGAAAGCTAGTTTTCCTAAAACGGGAAGTTCTTTAACCTTTTAGCATCTTTTGTTGCTTAAAAGCTACGGAAATATTTGTATACTCTGTTTACGAATTGCAAAAGAGTATATTAGTTTTATTTACTCTGCATACACTTTTTGGCTCCCTTTTATAAAGACTTGATTTATTTTTTTCTATTTTAAAGATCGATACTTAGTTAAGTCGCTGGCAAAATCTGTGCAGTATTTATATACACTTTGAATAGAGTATTACATAGTCGGTTCCTTACGACAATCAAGAGTTTTTCTTCAATTTCGGCAGGTTGGATTAATGTGCCGCTATGTCGGTACGTGTGTGTTTTCTGTTATAATATAAAAAGTGCACTGACCCTTGGCGTTTTTATGCTGGATGCAAACTTTTTGCATAACAAACATTTTTTGCCGCTGCCAACACGCGACGTCATCGCATGTGAAAGTCCTGTTAGGAGTCAAAGATACAGGCAGAGAAAGAGTCAGATAGATATGCACATAAGGCCCGAAAGAGATAGCTCAACTAAGACAGACATATTTTGGTTAGAGTAACTATAAATAAACCTTCAACACACACACAGACAACTTTCCATGCATACTTAAGTACTTCGAACTAAATTGCCAGACAGTCCGGCAACATGCAATGAACCACAACGGAAGCCAGAATGAAAGTGGTAGCCAAATTGCAAATCAGACAAACTACGAAATAAATAGCCAACAGCTAAGACACACCAATGTGTCTTAAAGTGTCCTTAAAGTGTTTACAAAAGTTAAACAAGTATAACTTAATTAAATACTTTTTCAATTCGTTTAATTTGTAAACGACAGTTTTTTATTACATTTAAATTTTATTTTTAATGTAAGTCAAATTTTAAATTGAGTTGCAATCGTTTTACCTCTAAATAAATATATAATTTTAAAAACCTAAAAAATACTTGGCACAGACTGTCAATGTTTTGGCTAACCCTGTTGATTCGTATTATACAAATATATTACGCATACGCAACGCTGCACATAGTTAAAATATATATATACTTTAATTAAAGAAATTGTTCCATTGTTACTATTTAATCTGTTTTGTGTTTATTTGCAGGTGGGCGAAGTGGGCATGACCCAGGATCGAAGCAATGCTGCCGCCTGCCTAAAGTGGAGCGATCAGAAATGTTTAGGTTTGTCTTTAATCTTTCTACTCGTAACACAAGTCTTCTATTTAAACTATAAACACGCCATCGCCAACAACAACAACAACAACGATATTGGCAACAGCATCAAAAGCATTAGATAATTCAACAAAAAACTATTTTACAAAGCCAATAAAAATAACAGCAACAAAAACAACTGTAAAAACAAAAACAAATATGTAAACAAACTTCAATTCCAATTTCAAGTTTGATAAAAAAAAAACACACACACATTTTGTGCTTAATTTAAGCATTTTCTAAGCTGGCAAAATCAATTGAACAATAGCAAAGTAAGCAACAAAAACAAACATGATAAATAAGCGTAGAAACAAAAAAAAAAAGAATAATAACAAACACTGCAAGTCCAAAAATAAATATACTAAACTTTTTGTAGGTAAATTTAAATATAAGCGTAGTTATACACACACAAATACACACTTATATATGTAGGCACGGCAGTAAAAAAATTAAGCATAACGAAGGTTGTTTCATCCATTTCGGTTCGCACAAAAAAAGAGTATAACAAATGATGTTTTACATATATTTAGTTCAAATCTATTTCACATATATTTTGCAAAGTTTAGTTAAATTTGTTTTTATTGTTTTCGTTTGTTTTTCTTTAACTTTATAACTTTAACTTTATATATATATATATTTAATTTGTTTGTTTGTTTGCATTTAGGGGGTGGGGAGGGGAGGGTTTCAATTTCCCTGTGCCAAGTTTTGCATGCATTGCGCCTTGGCCTAACAGTTTTGAATGCATTAGCCTGCCACAGTTGCCAACCGTTTGAAATGCTCTGCTGACTGAGCACTTTTCCAAGCAGTGGCTCTCAAACCTCTGTGATTTGTACATGTGTATTTTATATATGTGTATATATGCATTTCAGATATTGCCAGGCCAGCCAAATAGCTACAGTTTTAGCAGCATTGATTAGATTTTTTAATTCTATCTTTTTTTCGTAATTATTTCGCTATTATTTTTTTTGTGCCGCGCAAAACAAAATTGTTCAATACAACAGTTTAGAGTTCATAGTAAAAGACTGTTTCTAAAATGTAAACGTATTCTTAATAGAAATTATGCAAATAACTGAAAGCGTAACAACAACAACATTAATGAAAAACATTCGTAATTCAAATGAAATTACAAAAAAAGTTTAGTGTTAAGGCGTCAAAGCAAAACAAACAACAAATTTTTGTAATAAAAACGTAACTGAAAACATACAAAAAAAAAATATATATATATATATATATATATAAATAAAAATAAACGAAAACGAAATATTAGGGTGTAGGGTACGACTACGTGTAGTATTAAAATAGAGAAGCAACCAATAATAAACGATTAAAAATAAACGATATATGTAACAATTTATATAGAAAAAGTTCCTGCAGTTTTGAACAAAGTTGCAATATAAAAAAAAAAATAACACACACACAATGAAAACAACAAAGAAAAATAGCTAATTTTCTAGTGAGAATAGGAACTAATTAATAAACTATAAAACTAAAAAACAATAATTTAAAGAAGCATGACGCACAAAAATAAAAGTTTAAGAAATGCCAGAAGTAAGCAACAAACTTCTAGTCATTGTTTTTGTGCGCTTCAAAATAATATTAAAAATTATATTATAAAACTGTAAAAAACCAAACAAGTTTCAAATAAAATAAAAATTAAATTGATTTCCATATCAGAGAAATATTTAATTGTTTTACAACACTCACACTCCCGCACATATCTTTGTTACAATATTTGTTGTTCATATTTTTTTGCCAATCGAGTGTAATTGGTTGAGGAGCAAAGCGTGTTTTATTTTGTGTCACGCCAAGTGCTCATCTCTAATTGGTGGTAAAGAAAATAAGTAAAAATCGAAACGAAATCAAAACGCAACGCGAGTGCAATAATTATTTCTAATTCTCTCTCATAATTACAATAAGCAACAACAAATACAGCACAAATAATTTTCTCCGATTTATTTCTCCGATAAGTCACATATCATTTTATATAATTTGTTCTTTCCATCTGGTACAAATTTAAATTTAGTTGAAATATGACTTAAATATTTGTTGCCTGCTGTTGAAATGAATAATCATATCGTAAATGCACAATAAATAAATATACATATACAACATTTAGTATTCCTTTCTTTTTATTTGTTTGTTGTTGTTGTACTTAGCAAACTCATATGAAAAATAATAAAATTAATAATAATTATTATAACTAATGCCGAAAATCGCAACAAACTGAAAATCTTCAAGCATATACCATAAATAGCAGCAAATAAATATGTATTTTAATAAGATTAACAATTATTAAACCAAAACTGAATTTCCCCATACAGTTATTAATAAGTTAATCAAAATTTGTTCTATACATTTTTGATTTTCATTTTTAATTGTGCTGGCTGCGGTACTTATGCTTAAACATTTTTCAAAAACCTAAAAAATAAAAGCCAAATTAATTTTTAAGAGCAAACTAAATAAATATAAAATAATTAATGAGAAATATAAATTTAAAATTATAACAAGTGGTACTAGGGCCTGGGGTAGCTATTAAAAATTAAATTTAAAATTAAAAAATTAAAAACAATAAACACTGCAATTTCGGAACAAAACACTAAATTTGTGCGTAAATTACCCTTTTTAAGTGTAAAAAAAATTATACAATGAATATAAGTAAAAAAAAACGAAAATATAATTGTAAATGAGATTTGATGGCCGCTATTTAGAAACAACAATTTTTTATGTATGTTTTGTGTATATATATATCTATCAATATAACTATCCGAGTAATAAATAAATGCATTGAAAACGTATAAAATATTATATTTACTAAAAAACAAATACTGAAACTTCTTTTGCAACAAAAAAGATTTTTAAATGCGCAGCAAGTGAAATGTGGTCCAAAAACATTTTAGACATTTCCAAAAAATTACCTCCCTACTCGTATAGCTCGTAATTGAAAGGTGAGTTTGGCAAAAAACAAAAATAAAATTTGAAAAATTTTGAAAATTCTAAGTACTGTTTAGTGTTGTGTAATTTTTGTTGTTAACCCACGTACTTGGTGTACAACGTGTGATTATTAACACTTTAATTAGTTTTCTATTCGTTACCGTTTAAACTCTACTATTAACAATCTTTTTAAAATGCACACTTCACTGTTCATCTTTATGCCCTTATGCGCTTTTCAACACTGGTTTCGGTACGCACATACGCATTTCTACCCAATTGGCTTTCTACCTTTTTATTGAGCATGTTTTTTGGACTACAGCGCTTGCTTTAATTATGTACATTTATTTTAAAGTTTCAGTTGAGACTTGACTATTGCTTAAAAATAAAAGAAAAAATATTCAAAAAATTAATTTTAAAAATTGTATGAATTCAAGTTTTAATTTTGTGTTGCCTTTTGTGGCGTTTTTTTCGTTTTCATTTGAGTCTCTTTTATTACTCAACAAACAGAACATTAATTTACTATTTTCCAATTTCCTTGCACTACTTATCAACACTGTTTTGGAGGTAACTGGGCTAAGATCTTTGCAAGTGTAACTAGTTCCTTTCTTTCAACTGATCTAATTCCTTTCGTTGTCTGCTTTTCACACAGAATGCCAGCAGCCCAGCTACTTCTACCAGGACCTCTGCTACGACGAGTGCCCGCAACACACCTACGGCCAGCTCCATGCGGATGAGCTGGACGATGGCGTGACGTTGAGCTCTGGCCCTGATGCAGCCACTGGCAACAGCCTTAGCGAGCAGGACGATCCACTGCAGGCAGCGGAACGTCGACGTCGCAGCGGCGACTCCAGCAGCAGCAGCACCTTGTTGTTGACCCTGCGTCCCAGTCGAATATGCTCCGTCTGCGACAAGAGCTGCCTGCGTTGCTATGGCCCGAATGCCTCCCAGTGCAGCACCTGCTACCCGGGCAGCCAGCTGCGCAAGCTGTCCCAGACAAACGAAACCTACTGCTATGCCTATGTGGTGCGTAGTGCCGTGGTAGATGTCTCCAATCAGGCCAACGCACAGCTGCCTGGCGTTTCCAAAATGCAGTACATCAACTGGACGACGGCATTGCTGGTGACTGCCGTTGTTGTCTCGCTGGTGGGCTTGGGCGTGGCCGGCGGACTTGTCCTCCAGCGCCGCGTAGCCAAGGCGGAACTTTACTCGCGCGTGGCACTCATTGCCGCGGACGAGAGCGATGAGGATCAGGACGAGGAGCTGTACAATGCGCAAAAGCATCATTCAATCGAGTATGGGGATGAGCACGCCCAGCTGGTAACTGAGTAGTCGGAATCCTTTAGCAATTTTCCTAAATTATTTTTATCTGCATTTTATTTGCATTTTACATGATTAGTTTAAACAAACATAAATGAAAAACAAAAATTTCATCATTCAAACCAACTGCTGCGATTTATTTATAACACGCATTTAAATTATTCAGATATTTGTAAATTGATTTTCCAAAATGTATTATCCTAGTTTTAAGCAAACAATAAATAAAGAAAACATATCCAAATTTAATTTTTTCACAAAAGTGAAAAATTCTACTGCATTCTTACGGAACGGCAATCACCCAATATCACACAAGTCCCAACGCTAAAGTCGCCGAAGAAGTAGCTATAGCCACTTTAAGGAACGTAGTGTAGCTATAGCCACTTTAAACGTAGTCCGATCTTGAAGAGATGTGTCTATTTTTATTTCGTAAAACCCTATACCTCGATTCCCATTACAAATTTATACTTTTAACAATCGTTGCGATTTTGGCCAAAATGTTAAATTTTATCATATATATATTCTCTATATTCTCATTTATATCCATATACATGCATTAATAGAATATGTTTTTGTTTCAAAATTTTCGCAACTGTTGATAGATAGAATATTTTTGAACGTAAACGTGTCTAATGTCTCACCAGCGATCTCTGTTTTAGAGACACTTGATACTTGGATCAGTTGTAAATTTACACATAGAATAGTTTAATCCATTCTAGTGGCGACATCAATTTTGAAGGGATGCAAGTTTTCCCTTCACACGAGTAAAAGGGAGTCAAAAATAGACGGATCTATTCAAGAGACGATGTGAACATTTCATCTGTGGTTTTTGGCCTAAAGCGTCAGTAAAGCGTCAGTGTCATTCCTTTTTTGAGTGCTATTGCATGCTACGATATCAGTTCGTAGGTCATAAAATATGTGTCAAAATGTTGTTGTTTTGATTTTCAAGTTCGATTTCGATTAGTAATGAAATACATTGGGGATCTTCCGTACAGCGAATAACAGTACAGCTGATAATGAAAATAGTGCTACTATTAAGAGTTTTCCATAAGCATACCGATAAGGCCGACTCCCCTCCCCCACCACAGCGGCCTGTCAGCACTCACCAACCAGCTGACTAATAATCGTATTACTGATGAGAGCCCTAGCTGGGGGCTGATAGCGCTGGCCGATTATCGGTGGAGTGCATCTTCAGAATGCTCAAGGGTATTATTTGTGTGTGCTTTTATGGCGCTGGGCACGCAACTCTGTCGTAATGGGCTGTGAACGGGCTATAAAAGCGCGTCGCCGGTGGAGCTGTGGCAATCGATCTTTGAGAATGCAGCGCGGCTATACGAGTGCGGTTTTAGTTCTGCTCGCCTGCTGTCTGTGGGGGGCGGGCCACGCCTGCCGGAGCATCGAGCAGCGGCTCAGGTTCGCGAACAGCGACGTCTACGTGAGGCTGCGACGCGGCGAGAAGCTGCAGTACGAGCTGATGAAGGGCAGCAGCACGCTGCAGACGGTCACTTTGGATAACTTTGTGAGCAGCGGCAATTTGGAGGCAACATCCGCCGGCGGCTTCAGGCTGACCGACGGCAGCACCAGCATCGAGTTCACCCTGGTCCAGTCCAGCGCTGGCGTCACCCACGTGCGCGTCGCCCGCGACCAGGTGCTGAAGGGCACTCAGCCGAGGGACTGCTTCAGTCTCGGGACGGGACGCGTCCATTGGTATGGCGGCGCCGAGCAGAAGCAGCACTATTGGCCCGTGGAGCGGCAGCAGTACAGCAACTCCTCGTACGTTCCCAAGGAACTGGGCAACATGGGCGTGGCGGAGCGCTACTGGGTGAACAGCGAGGGCTTCTTCTTGTACGTGGACAACACGACGCCGCTGTTCATCGATCAGAATGCCGCCGGCTGGGAGGATCAGTTGTGCATCAGCGCACTCAGCGTCCTGCCCTACGATCCGCGCCTGGCCTCGGCCAAGTTCAGCTATCAGCTGGGCTTTGCCAAGGACGCCAAGGTGGCGCACATGCATGCGGTGAAGACGCTGCTGGGCAAGCCCACGGGCTATCCGGATGAGCGGATGGTTCAGCATCCGGTATGGTCCACATGGGCGCTGTACAAGGCGGAGGTCGACGATAAAGTGGTGCGCGACTTTGCCCAGCAGATTCTCGACAATGGCTTCGAAAACAGCCAGCTGGAGATTGACGACGACTGGGAGGATTGCTACGGTGCGCTCACGTTCCGCAAGAACAAGTTTCCCGATACCAAGAAACTGACGGATGACCTGAAGGCGCTGGGCTTCCGGGTAACGCTGTGGGTGCATCCGTTCATCAACAACAACTGCACGGCCATCTACGAGACGGCCAAGGAGCTGGGCTACCTGGTGCTGGATCACAACGGCAGCGCCGATACCGAGTGGTGGAACAGCCAGCCGAAGGATGCCGCCTATTTGGACTTTACCAAGACCGCAGTGCAGGAGTGGTTCACCACACGTTTGAAGCGCCTGCAGACGGAGGATGGCATTGATAGCTTCAAGTTTGATGCGGGCGAGACCAGCTGGATACCCACGGATCCGGTGCTGCAGGGCGACTCGAACCAGACGCCGCTGCAGATCACCACGGACTATGTGCGCACGGTGGCCGCCTTTGGGGATCTGATCGAGGTGCGCGCCGGCCAGAATACACAGGATCTGCCCATCTTTGTGCGCATTGTGGACAAGGATTCGGAGTGGGGCTGGAACAACGGTCTCGTCACGCTGATCACATCGCTGCTGCAGATGAATCTGAACGGTTATCCGTTCGTGCTCCCGGACATGATTGGCGGCAACGGCTACAACGAGAGGCCGCCCAACAAGGAGCTCTTCCTGCGCTGGCTGCAGGCCAACGTCTTCATGCCCAGCCTGCAGTTCTCGTTTGTGCCGTGGAACTTCGATGCTGAGACCATCGCCATCAGCAAGGTGTTCACCAAACTGCACGCCGACTACACGCCCTACATCATGAAGCTCTTCAAGCGCGCCACGGAAACGGGTGAACCGGTCAACCTGCCGCTCTGGTGGATTGCGCCCAACGATGAAGTCGCTCAGAGCATCTATGATCGTGGGTTTTTCAATCCAATTCTTGTCCAGTTCTATAACCTTAATCCGTTCTACGCATTGCAGAATTTTTGCTGGGCGACGACATTATTGCGGCTCCGGTTATTGTGGAAGGCGCCACCAAACGGGACATTTACCTGCCCGAGGGCGAGTGGACCGACGGCAACACTCAGGCTGTCTACAAGGGGCCCGTGTGGCTCATGGAGTACCCCGCACCGCTGGACACGTTGCCCTACTTCCTGCGCGTTGGTTTCCAGTTGGAGTAATTTACAGTTGATTAGCATTAAATAATATATTACTAAAGTACAGCAGCAAAACGAAAATAGCATATAAGAAAAATGGGTTTTAATTCAGTTTCTTCTTTCTTAACCTGCTGTCTTAATTTTACCATGAGGAATTAACACTTTAAAGGAACAGACATTTAAGAGGACCTTAAGAAACCGATCCTAGCACTAACACTAATTCAATCAGACTTAGTCACTTAAACTAAATCACTTCAGAGAACTTCACTAAGGAGTCGCTCACTTTAAACAAATTCTTAACTATAATTTTAAACTAGTTCCCTTAGCATAGATTCATTTAAAATAAAAGTAAATTTCCTTTCTTCAACTTATTTGATTAATGTTCTCTTGGTTTCCTTTCGCTTAAGACATGTAAACATCGTTTTTAATTTAATAACAAACCGAAGAAAAAACGAAAAATTAAAATTCACAAAACCAAAGTCAATAATTTAAATAACCTATACTACAAATAATTTTGTCTAATGAACACGAGGACCTAATGCATTCGGGTTCCGTCCACGTGATATGCTGGCCTTTGCTGGTGCACCGTTTGGCTGGATAGACCCCGCAGATAGTCCTTGAGCAAGGGCTCCGGCGATTCGGAGAAGCTGAACGCATTGTCGGACGTACGAAAACGTCCATACTCACGCTCAAACTCAGCGGCGTCCTGGGTGAGAATGCTCTTTAGATTGAGCTCGCTGAAATTAAGGACTGGGATTGGGGGTACCTTTTCAATGGGGTGCGGGAGTAACTTACCTGGCTGGCATATTCTTATACTCCAGCTGCACATTCTTCTCATACATGGCCAGCTTAAGGGCGTGCACGCGCTTGGCACAGCGGCGCCATTGTTTCTTGTAGCGATCCTTTGCCTTGGTCATGTCTAAGAAGCGCACGTTCTGCACGCGCATCTCGCTGAGCACCTGCTGCATTTCGTTGCCATCTTTTGCCTGTTGGCACAGCTCTGCAATTTTATGGTCCATTTTGGCTATGCGTTCCTTCAGCTCCATCTTCTCCAGCACCAGCTTGGAGTTCTCCTGCTTCAGCAGGACTACGTCCTGCTCCAGCTCTGTGATTTTGGATTCGAGGCTTGCACCGTAACTTGACTGTTTAGGGAGTCCGCTCTGCACCAGATTGTCCTGCGATTGTCTAGGATCCTCCACGGCGCAATGCTGCTTGTCCTGCTCATCCTGCAGCTTCTTGCCTGCCACCAGAATTTGTCTGATGTTCTCTCCCAAATTCTTGATGTCCCTGTTGACGCTTTGATCGCTGGTCGAGGCCGCAATTTTCGTTTGATCATACATGTGAACTGTGACCTCCAAGCGGGAGACGAGTGCATCGAGTTCCAACTCCGATTTAGCGGAGTTCTTCATGTGGCTGCCACAGACGGAGCCGCTTAGATCCGCCTCTGATTGATTTCTGGCAGCTTGTTTAGTCTTCTTATTCAGGTCTTGTACGCGTTCAATCGACTCCCGAGCACTAGACTCCACCTCTGGTGTCTCGAGCGGCGCTATCTTGACAGAGCGCTTCCTCACCGACTCTGCCGCGTTCTGCGGCAGGTTGCCCATAGCCGCTTCCTCGGCATCCAAATAGTTTTGTAGGCTTGACTTTTTCACAACTCGCCTGGTTTTCTTCTCATGCTTCTCAAGATCCATGGATTTCATTTCTGAGGTAACTCGTTCAGTATCTTGATAAACCCGTTCTTTGGTACTGCTTGACTTGGGTCTCAGTTTGCGTATTTGAGGTTCAACTATCTCATTCTGGAATCTCTCTGCGAACAATTTCTTGTCAAGTTCTTTAGCCTTGGTTTTTGGCTCATGAAAAGATTCTTCATCAATGAGAGAACTTTGCAAACTTGGTTCCATTTCAAAGTTCCTTGGAGATTCTTTCGCGTATTGATCCTGACGGTCAGAGTTGTTTTGAAGTTCCATTGAATCCTGAACCTGCCACGTTTGCGCGGACTTTTTCTTTTTGAGCACTTTTCGCTCAATTTTGGCCTCTTTAAGGGATTCTATGGAACTTTCCAAGCTTTGATCCACTTTTCGCTCAACTTTGTATTTCTTGAAGGATTCGTCTATAAAAGGACTTTTTAAGCTTATTTCCATTTCAGCGCTGTTTTCGGGCTCCATCGAATCCTGATTCGGACATACTTGTACAGACTTTTTCTTTTTGAGACCTTTTCGCTCAATTTTGGGCTCCTTAAGGGACTCCAAAGAACTTTCCAAGCTTGGATCCTCTTCAGGTTCCATCGCATCCTGACTCGGACATGCTTGCGTATACCGTTTCTTTTTGAGTACTTTTCGATCAGTTCCGAGTTCCTTTAAGGATTCTTCTATTGAGGGACTTTTCAAGCTTGTTTCCGTTTCAACGCTGTTTTTGGGTTCCATCGAATCCTGATTCGGACAAACTTGTACAGACTTTTTCTTTTTAAGCACTTTTCGCTCAATTTTAGATTCCGTAAACGATTCTTTTGTTAATGAACTTTCCATATATGGCTCCATTTCCGTGCCGAAATTCACCTCCATATATTCAACACTTTTACTCTGAATTGTGCGCGACGAGCGTTTCAATTTGTTAGCTATAGCTTTCTTGGGACACTCTGACGATTGTTCTGTGAATGAAGAGTCTTCTAGTTCTGGATTGCATGTGGCTGCGATATACTCCTCCGTTTCATGCAGGGCTTTGGTCTGAGCTTTGCTCACTTCCACCCAGCGCGCACTGAGAGAAAGATCCGTTTTGGACATATGAGTTTTCCTTGTTTTCATTACCTTCTTGGTTAACCCATTGTCTGATACGTCAGTTTCCACGGGGATACTCGGCTTTGCCTTGATCTTACTCAAGCTTGGCCTCTGCACGAATTCTTCCACTTCATTGACTGGCCCTTTGTTTCTCAGTTTTTTGCCTGGGTCAACTTGGGGTTGATGTTTGGGCTCACTAGCCTCACTAGCGTAGTCCAAGTCGGGTTCAACTGCATCTGGACTATCTTGTGAAGCAAAATGTTGTTTTTCGGTGGCTGCTTTCGAGCTGTTCATTGGTTTACGTGGCAACTGAGACGCTTCAAGTTCCTGGGTTTTTGTGAAGCTCTTCTTCTTGCGTATGATTTTTGATTTAATGTCCGCGGCGTAATCAACTGAGAGTTTCTTTTTAAAAGCGGTTTTACTCTGTTCTTGGCTGAGATTAGTTAAGCTTGAATCAGGACATTTTATGTCCACATCATCAGCATCGGCAGATGGTGCCAGCAATTTGGATTTGCGTATTGTAGGCGCAGTTGTTGGTACTTTTTGAGTGGTTAACTCTTCCACCGGCTTGGACGTGGCTGCATACCTGGTACGCCCTTCTTTAGGCACCTGTTGTGTCATCTTTTCATTTTCCTGCTCCAGTTCAGCCGATGAGTCATCGACAATCCTGTCATCACATTCATATTCATCAACAGTTTTAATCGTATGCTCCCTGAGTTGCATTTGTTCCCGCGAAAACTTAGTCCTGTCGTTCACATGCGTCTCCTTGAGACTTCTTTGCGAAGCAATTTCTGTGGGATTTCTCTTTTCGTTTCTCGGCACAGACGCACGTAAATTGTTTGGTTTAGTTTCTCTAAGTTGGTTTTGCTCTTCTGCACAGCGCAGCAAACATTTCTCAGTTTTTTTCAACTTCCCACTACTGTAAAGCGCGTAGATCTCAGAATCGGAATGGATGTCTTCGGGTAAATCCATAAAATCATCATCCTGCAGCTGCTCCTCATCAAGCTCATTGCTCGGCAAGAGCTGCCCAGAGATCACCTTTGAGGCATATGTGTGCTCCTCATCTCCGCCATCTTCGTCTCCATCATCCAGCTCTGGGTTGTTGACTATAAGTCTGGTGAATTTCCGGCGACAACCCTGGGATGTATGCACAGTTTCTGGTGCATCGGAATCGGGAGCATCGTTCAAGTGCGACTCCGAGCCGGTGTCTCGCTCATCCGAGGCGGAAAGTTCAGTACCAACATTTAAGCTTTCCACGGAGCCATGCGCAGATGCAGATTGGTTTTCGGAGTTGCGCTTCCAATCAAGCAAGTTGTCCTGGGCCCGATCCTTGGGCACCTCACGAATGACGGCTTTGCTGCCCACAGACTGTAAACCAAGCTGCTCGTCGTGCAGCAAGTGCTGCTGATGCAACTGCAGCGACGGCTCCTTCTCCTGCTGGTGCCAATACACCTCCTGTATGTCTACCGTTAAAGTGAAGTCCATGATGGGCTTCAGCTCACGCGCACTGCCCATGCGCCCGAAGCGCTCAAAGGCAAAGCTCCCGCTGTGCACATATTTGCGCCGATCGGCGAAGTAACTATCCGGAGGCAGCAGCTTGCCAAAGTCCATGCGATAATTGGCTATTGGGCGTGGATAAAAGTGAATTCGGATATATAGAATTGAAACTCCCATGCTCACCTATGGATGTGTCATTAATGTACATGTTAATGGGCAAATAGAATATGCGCTGGAAATACAAACGAATGCTGCGAAGGGACGACTTGAACCGCAAGCCCAGGACATCGTTCAGCGTATAGGAATCCGCGTTGTTCAGCTTGAGATTAATGTTCGTGATATTGCCGACAAAGTCGAACATTAGCAGCACAGTATCCACGGCGTCCTTGCCGTGATACAGCGATTTAACAAATTTGTTTAGGTTATTGAGCTGCTTGAACTGCAGCACCACCTCGATGATGTCACAATCGACCAGAGGATCATTGCCCACCTGTAGCAAGCCCAACTGCACCAGCGACTGCACATAGACATTAGCCTAAAAGCAGAGGACAACATTCAGTTAAAATATAAACAACGAATTTACCATTATTAACCTGCGACTGCAACATGTTGGCTGTGATCGAATGGCCGGGCGACTGCAAAGGCGGCGTGTGGCTCTCTTTCTGCTGCAGGATCAAATAGCAAATATAGCAAATGGATTAGAAAATAAATGCAATACTAGTTCACAATAAACGGCGATGGGCCAAGAGTTTTTATATAAATTTATAGAAAAAATAACACCCAAAAACAAATTCTATTTGTGTATTTTACGACTGTAAGCAGGATATTTAACAATCCATAATATTTAAGGTCATAGGTCAGTTTCATATAGATATAGATATATACACGAGTGTAGCATATCTACCCTACCAATACACTAAATTAAAGGGTATAACAATTATTGTACATTGTGACACTTTGTCATAATAAATACAGTTACCCAAAACAA
>SCDY01002269.1:550-15966 GCA_004143825.1 Drosophila micromelanica | reverse complement strand
CGAACGAACGAATTGAACTAACTGAACGATTAGTTCGTTCAGTAAAAATTGAACGACTGAACTTACTCTTCAAATTGAACTACGATGTACAACTCTAATTTCTATACTCGTTCACGAACTGAAAAGAGCATATCAAATTCGTGCAATGTCTTCGTGTTCGCCTTTTCGTCCGTCTGCCTGTTCGTGTGTAAGATGCAGACTTAAAACTTGGATCCTGGACATTGCTGATCGATTTAATCTATATATTTCCATTTAATCTATATATATTGCAGCCAGATTACTGATGACCTTCTCTAAAGATCGCAAAAAAATTTGCTGTTTATTCCCACTAGAGGCGTAGCAAATTTTTAGATTTCTTTTAATTTTGAGTCACCACATTTTCACTGAAGATGGAGCAAATAAATTTCAGTCACTACCAATCCTAAAAATTAAAATTATTAATATGCTTTCATAATAGAAAACACTTATCGTGAACGAGTATTGTGCAGTGGGTAACACCCGACTTCAATATTCTTACTTTTTAGTTTTTGGCAGAGTTTTAAAGTTTAAAGCTCTTTTGTGGCATATTTGCATATTAAGTGGCATGCGTTGAACGTTTGCAAAAGCCAAAAGCATCGCAAACAACAAAAAGGAGAGTGAAAAGTAGAAGGAGCCGAGCGGAGTGAATCTGCGGGAGGAACTCCACTTCCCCTTCTGGTGCTGAAGTGGGTGCTATGCTAGGTGTTGTATTTTGTAAATCCAAAGGACGACGCAGGTGTTGCTGTTGTTAGTTTGTGTGGGCTTATTGTTGAGACCCGAAACCGTTATGCCAAGTTGCAAAAAGTCAAGAGTCAGTGCCTGTCACACTCTCTAGCTGCGGATTAAAGCTTTGTGTGTGTGTGTGTGTGTGTGTATGTGTGTAGGTTTTTGTGGCTGCGCCTTTCTCTAAATAACTGTTAAGACTTAAAAAGCCTGACTCTAATGCCAACGAGCTAAAATGTCAAATTATCATAGATAAAAGGATTGTCTCATTTAATTTATATTGAAAGGAACTCAAGCAACTAAATACATTTCAACATTTTACAGTCAACATGTCGCTGATTGTCACAAAAATAGACGGAACATTTAAACATACGGTTTACGACTCTTCAATATCAACTAAATTACAACTACCTGAGTTAGCCGGTTATATATGACTATTCTGAATAATAATATTAAAAACTGAAGAGTACACGAGACGAAACATGGTCAAGATTAACTTATCGTTAAATGAGCTTAAAATCTTCTTAGCTAAAGTTAACTTAATTTTGCACATAATTATAGGGTAGGTCACATTGTTTTCAGTTGCCATTCATGAACTGTTCCACCTCCACGCTGATGGTTTTCAATAGCAGCTCTTTCGGCTTGGAACAACCATTGACAATGCCATCGACACAAGCTCGCACCGAGATGAGATAGTGCTGATTGGCTAGCAAATGGTTCAATTTATAATTGTGCTGTGTGCCGGGCAAAGTAATCCCGTTCGGCTCTTCTTCGACGAAGCACTTCTGTTCCAGCCGATCAGCGACAGAGGAATGGCCACCTTTGCACTTTGGCAGCGGATGCTGAATCAAAAAGTCGGATATGCCCGTATCCTGCACCTGACGCATTTTCTCCTCCACATACTGCCGAAATTTGTCATATTGCCTGGCTGCCTCCTTAGCCAACTCCTGCGATTTGGTATCGTTCCCATCAGCCATCGATCCGTTCAAAGCTGGCGGAGTTGCCGGAGTCGTTGTATTGTCGATTGCCTCCATCGACGGCCCAGCGATCAGATCGTCAAAGTCCTTAACTTTTGCAAACTTTTCTTTCTTCGGCTTGTGTTTGCGGCGTCTGTAAATATCGATGTGGTCGACATTAAGTGAAAACAAGTAAGATTACTCTAGTCGGCAATGCCCGACTAGGAATTCCCAGTTTAACACAAATATGGAAACCAAAAAACTTTTAAACTTATCCTATGATCTTTAGGAAATTTTCAGAATTTAAATATGATTTTGCAATGTATGTACAAATTTAAGAGAAATGTCGCAGCATTTTAATTCATTTTTGGGACACCAGTACCAGGGAGGTATTTAAAATCATATCCTAGATATACCAAGAAATAAATGAAATGGAGCAAAAATTATTAATTAATTATTAAGAAGAATTTTTAGTAAAAATGATTATTTATCTAGCTTTTATAATTTCTGAGATCTCTGCGTTCATACTGATCGATAGACGGACTATTGCTGCTATCCAAGTATATATATTCTTTTATTTATGCAGCACATAAACATCACATTCTTTTTATCCAATTGCATTAAGTACTTACGAAACATAGATGAGATTTGGCAGAGCATCCTCATAGGTTATCTGCTCCTTGTTGTAGTAGTTTTCATCGTCCGGCTGTGGTCCCGAGTTGTACGGCACCAGATCATTGCAGACGCAGTCCACATCGCTTTTGTTGCATGCCACGAAGCTGACATAGTTCTTGCCGGTGTCATCCGGCTGGGTTATATTGCGCAACTCGTAGCTGATAATGTACTTGGATATGATGCCATTGGGACGACTTGGTGGCCACCAGAAAATCGCCTGAAATCAAAACGAATGAATTGATGAACACACTCAGGCAAAGATAATTTAAGTTTTAATCACCCACAAGCTGAGTGCTGTGATCTGAGCTACCATGGAGCCGGCTAATTGGACTAGGCCTGCTGGCTAGTGTGCGAAAATAGAGTATGTCTGAGTAGGCATCAATTTGCATGTGGTAGTCGGTGCGTGTGAGGGTCTTTACAAAGAACGCGTACTGTGTGTAGGGCTTCAGGTTGGAGATGACGTGACGACGATTCTTGCTGGGGGAGACGTCCATTAACCAGCTGGAAGCAAACAAATGAATAGATTTAGAATGCACTTCAAATTGCCTAGCTGGGAGTTCCCTCTTACTCGTCATGACCACAACCATGGCGACCATCGTACATGGTTATATTCTGCTGCGGCGCTTCCATATAGTAATAGGAGTAACCGATCAGCGTTTCCATATCCTCACACTTCATGAAGTCCACCGCAATTCGAACAGCCGTGGAGTTCAGATCCTCAACAGTTGGCATCAGAGTGCGGACAGCATCGCCACAGATGACACGCTCCCCGTTCGAGTTGGGCGAGACATCCGCAATGGATATCTTGCGGACACTCTTGAGAGAGGGCTGCAGCTTCAGGATTTTGTCATAGCACAGCCGTGGGTTAAGATGAAAGAAAATGGTGCCACGCTGAATTGCCACCTGACGGTTGATTGGCCAAATGTGCTCAATGTGATGATTGTTCACAACAAACAGGGCGTATCTGGTTGGTAGAAAATATATGAAAGGAATGATTTCCCATTCGATAATCTTTTTTATAAATAAACTGTTATTTCTTGATCTTACTTGTTTTCAATTAACTGATCGCCACGTATAGTATCCAAGCTCTTGAGGAAGGTCAAGGACATGAGCTGCGCCGAATGTATAATCTTCAGATACCCTGTGATCTCCTTAATGTTACCCAAAGCCTGCTCCAGAGCAGTGATAATTTTTTCTGAAAAATCCCCAAATTAATGATGATGAGTTTCGCAAATCAAACATAGTTTGCTTACCCTTTATATCAACTAGCTCGATAATCAGCGATCCATTGATGTTCACACAATCTTGCAGCGGCTCCAAGTCCGCTGTCCGCTTGACATGAAACACGCCCTTGCATTCCAGCTGGCAGTGCAGCACTCCATTGCGCTCCACTGGCTTGTGGTTGTCCGGGCAATGATCCACGCAGCGAGACCCACGAGTCAGTGGAATGAGATTGAGCTGTCGGCACTCCTTGTACGAGATGCACTGACTCTTATGCAACTCGTAGCTGGCAATGCACTGGTCAACACATCGCCCACTCATTTGATAGTTGGCGCACAGCGTGCAGTTCTGGAGCGAGCAGCCCGTAATGCAACTGTGCTGGCAGCATTGCCCGGCCGCATCACAGCCATTGGCTCCACAATCCTTTGGGCAGCCTTCGGTTCGGGGCGGGGCCAAGCGAACCTGAGCCGCTTTCATATTCCAGCAATTGAGGGTGCCATTGGAACGATACGAATAATCGGCAGAGAGGCCGCCACAGACAGGGCAATGATTCGGCGACTTGTTAAGCTTAAAAATAGGAATATGAGTTAATAGATGAGATAATTAAAAACTTATAATATATTTTAATGAAAACTAATTATTTTTATTTATTTTTAACCGTTGAAAATAAAGTATGCATAAAAAAAGATTTCATAATTTAATTAGATTTTATTTTTAATATGATTAAGGTTTACACATTATGATTTAACTTATTAAGCTTTAGAGAAGAAAATGTATATCAAAACTTTTTTTAATTCCAAAATTTATAATAGAAACGCAATCAAGGTAGCATTCTTTAAATTAAGTTAATTTTCGTAATTGGCACCATTTTTTTATAAATTCAATTAAAAAATTATTAATTCTCGTATTTTTATAAATTTAATTAAATTCAATTATTGATTAAATCTAGATTAATTCATATATAATTCAGGAATATCACGCTGATCTTTGGATTTAGATAGGTGATATAAAATCTTTTTTTTCAGTTATGATCTTATTATTAATTATCATCATTATATCATTATCATCAGTATTTAGTGGAACTTACCTTTAAAGAGAAATGCTGCGTCGTGCTATTGCCAAGTAGATACATCCAGTCGACGGACCTCACGAAGCACAACATGGGATTGTTTTCGATTCGAATGTTGCCGTGCTGAATGCGCAACAGTTGCACCAGACCCAGCTCCCGCAGATTGCGATTCTCGTAGACGGTGAGCGCATACTGATCGAAGAGCAGCTGTTTGCCGCGTATTAGGCGCAACTGGGGGAATATGGACTCGAGCGTGAGCAGACCCGTGCACCGATAGACCATCAGATAGTCGGTGATCTCCGCTACCTCGCTGCGTAGCTGCGTCAGATTCACATTGCCGGGCAGCTCGAGGTGTACGATGCGCACATATCCCACGACGAGGCTGCAGTTGCGCAACTGCTCAAAATCCGAGAGCTGCCGCAACTCGAGGGAGCCGCATATCGAAGCTGATCTGGTGGCAAGTGGCCACAGCAGCAGCTGCAGCCAAAACATGCGCCACATGTTGACTCGATGTCAACCGATGCTTTCAATTTGGAGCACTTGACCCGAGGGGCCACCTCAACATTAGCGAGGGAACGCGGGGTGAACCCTGGGGCGATGGGCAATTAGCGCCACGCTATAAATTGCACACTTGAATGCCAATGTCGTTGATGATGATGCTCTTTACCCTGGGCAGTGGCTATCTCTGTGTTCGTTTCCGATTGAAACCCGCGTTCAGCTACCGACGACGTTTCGAATTCAACTGATTTAACCGCCGAGCAAAACAACGTAGAAGCATCGTCGATTGGGTTCGATCTTGTCAATTAGCTAGAAGAGACATGCCTCCATGTGTGCCTTTTATTGTTTTGTTTCGCTTTTTGGGTGAGGGGCCGATTCTGCGTTATTCAATTCCTCGTTACACCAGTTGCAAAATGGTCGTACGGGCAACTTTCAATGATAAGTCTACATATTTTGCAGCTGGTGTAAGCGAATTTAGGTAGAATACCAAAAAGTAGCGTGTGCAGAGGCTGCCGCTATGGGGACGAGATTAAAGAAGCGAAAGAAGAAATTGAATGAAAGATAAACAAATTAAACAAATTTAAAATATGTGCAAAAAGTTACGTAAATATTACAGAAGTCTTAAAATCATAAATTTAACAAATAAAATGTAAATAATAAAATATATTAATATATTAATTTTGATTAAGATAATTTATAAACACAATTATTGTTAATTTAATCTAATAAAAGTTTCTAACATGCAGTTATAGGATATGAAAAACAAAATAAATTAAATCAAGTCAAAAACTAATAAAATAGTTTCATTATTTTACTGCTAAATTATAAAAATAACAAACTATACAAATAATACAAGGAGACCCTTCTTCAGATTTTTTCAGCCCCCACATAACATTTTACTAGCGCCGTCCCTGGCGATTTATTTTACTTTGCTGTTTGCTTCTCATGTGTTTGGTCGATTCCTTAAGGCAGCTGTTGCCCTTCAATTTAGTTTTCTTCCACTTCCTTTTGCGGCAGTTAAAGCACTTGTGTCTTTGCATGACCCAATCCCGCTGGCCCTTGGGTCGAAAATGCAACTGAAACCAGTTTACAGTTGTCGACGCTTTCGGCACCGCCGTTAGCGTCTGTTTAGCTCCTTTTGCTTTTTGTTTGTTTTCTTTAGATGCTGCGTTCGTTTACTGATAACAAAAATGCGCCGCTGCGCAAAAATTAAGTTGCACCGGCGAACATTTCAATTAGAAAACCGGAGAATAGCACAAAACAGCAAGTAGAAGCACAGACCGCAGCAATTGTGGGAAATAGCAAGCGCGAAAACACGGAGCGAGCAATTGGCGGTTTCAGTTCAAACAATTCCAGTACAACAATGTGCAATTGAAAATCTGATGCTGCGGCAACGAATGAAAACCAATTGAAAGTAATTGAAGTGAAAATAAGAAATGCACTGGGAAACAGCAGACAATAGAACTAAAGTGGTAAAACACTACTAACCAAGGTTCACAAATACATACACATATGTTGGTGTGTTTAATTAAACACTACAAATAAAATATAATAATAATAGTATTTCCTGTTGCACACATTTTTTAATATAATATTCAAATTGATGAATTTAACGAATGTGTAATAATTTTTGTCATAAATATATAAACTAATATATAAGACAGTTCTCACAAAGCCAACAACTGATTTTAAATTTAATGATGTGTTTCCGCGATTTGAAATTTCATTTTTTTTTTCTAATTATATGTACATGCAAAAATATGCCCGATTAAAAGCGCATACAAATTTTTTATATGCCCAAGTACCACAAAAGCACAATGAGAGAGAAAAAGGATAAATGAGATGCGTGTCAAAAAGCCAAAAACTTATTGGCGAAATTCACAGAAAGACCCACATACATACCGCATGTGGTCAAGCGAACACAGTGGACTATTTAAGCGATCCACACAAAATCATTTGCCGGCGACTAAACGATGCGCTGAATCAATTTCCAAATTTTGCGGGCTTCGTTGATGAGAAGCGTAAATTGAATACAGCATACTTTCGGGCGGCTCGTCAAACTATGCATATATCAAATAATTTTAGTTGTGTAGCTGTGTTTGTGAAAATTATTGAATATGGCAGTCATAACGAGACGGATGGACGCAACCAGAGCGACCACACGGCCGCACTGCCACGAACTATATATAATCTACTGGCACGCCAACTGGGAGACACCTTCGGCATCATCGCCAATGGCGACGGCGGCAAACACGTAACGGCATTTTGTGGCGCGTGCTGGGAATCTATAGCACTTTGAGCTACTGTGAAACGTGTGCATATGCCTACACATATACTTATAACACACAATACACATACACACACACACACGCTTGATTCTCGTAGGCGCTTGATAAGTTCAGGCGGTCCCACGCACGTCGTTGCATTTAAGTGCCAAATTAGAGCCGCGGACGAGCTGGCGCAAACTCCTCCTGCACTTGGCAGCCATCCATAAATCAGGCGTGGAGCGCATCTGATGCAATTTATGGCATGCCAATTCAATAAAAAGAACTGCTGCCTCATCAGGGCTATTAAGTATTAAGTAGTTGCCGACGATTCAATTTAATTGAGTTTGCACAAAAAATGCGGGCTCAGCTGCCACTCGGTATAATGAAAGGAGGGCAACAGCGCCAATCATGTCCGTGCAATGCATTTGCGTGTTTTCACAGTGAGGCAGTCCGCATCAGTCAGTAAGTCAGTCAGTCTCCCAGTGAGTTAGTCTGCGCCAAATTTGATGGATGTGACACCTGGCAAAGGCAGACAGCAGCCAAGGACCCAAAAGCGGTTCTAATAAACTGCGAGGATGTCGTTCACTGATGCAACTTGACACTTGGTTAGCACAACACATGTATAGATATTTCTACTTTTGTATGTGTGAGTACACTCAGCGAAAAACATTTATTTATTTAGTTTTAACAGTTTTGAATTTTATATTCATAACAAAAAGTTGCATCCATGTTTTTAATTCTTATATGGAATAGAATTTCAACAGTTAGAATGCAGTTTGTATTTTAAAAGATCGATATTTCGATATTTTAATTAAATTGAATACAGACTAACATAGAAATGGATAGTGTTAGAAAGAATAAGAGGAAGGGTTAGAAAGAGGGAGAGATAGAGAGATATATAGAAAAAAGCGAAACAGAGAATTTAACTTGACAAGTAAAAACATTACAGTCGGGCGTTACCGACTGCGTTATACTCGTGCACGGTCTTAACTATTGCTGTTATTTTAAAAAATTCGGTTTTTAAAAATTTTATATTGGTCGTAATACATATAAAAGAAATCACCAGTCATATACTCGTAAACTTGGCGACTCTAGTTCTAAAACTGTGAAAGATATAGGCTTTCCCGACTTGTGGTGTGGATCGGGGGTGCTTTAGTGGACATAGCGGGGCTATCAAAATCGCAATGTTTTGGAGAGGTCACCAGCTATCTACGTACCAAATTTGGTAGCTCTAGCTTTAAAATTGTAGACCTGATCGATTACCGAATATAGGTGTTATCGGCTTGCCACGCCCCTTAATACTTTATGTGACACGAGTATACATCCAAAATTTCAAGTCTCTACCTTCAATAACGGCGGACAGATGAACAGCAAAACCAATATACTATATATAATATATATCATTTCGTGAATGAGTATAAGAAGATCAAAAGTCTATAGGCATTACTTGAACTCATAAAAATCGCAGAAAGCGGTCAAAGGGGGTCTAAATTGCCTTGCTAGACCGAAATACTGCAGGCAAAATGTTGTTGCATAAGTTTTCCGTGTATTGTCAACAGCTTTTAAAATGCTACAGGACACTCTGACAGATGTATTGATATAATATATTTTCAATGTAAGCACCCATATTTGTATTGATATTTATTCACACCGTTTATGCTGTTCTCAACGTGAACAAGAGCATATTAGTTGTAATAATTTTTTTCAGATGAAAATTTATTAAATTATAGATAGAAGTTTAATAAAATTTATTTGCCTAAAAAATTAAAATAAAATGTGAGAAATTACTCATGCAACTACATACACATAAAAACAAAGTTAGATTCCCCACAGCTAAGGATTTTCAATCGCAAAAATCAGAAATATATTTGCGTGTGGCTTGAGTTTCTATTTTTATTTAGCTCTTTGCATGCGTGAATAAATCGACAAAGCAAAGTGAAGTATTTAAATATAGGTAAAATTATTCAGTTGCGTGCTTACTGAGGCCGGCACAATACTAAATTTATACCCCCTTAACGTTTGTGAAATCAAATAACAAACTTATTTATAATCTGTTAAGTGGCAATTAAATGTAATTGAAACAAAGGCCAACGAATGCCATATGAGACGCACTTAACTATTTCGAAAACCGGGTTATTTAAAAGACGTAGGCGTAGACGTAGGCGTCGAGAAAGTGAACTTTAATACCAAACCCAAGCTATCAAACAAAGTCTTATTACCATAGTAATAACTAGAAGGTGAACAATCACAAGTTGAGTCTTACGTGCCTTAGAAGTGGGAATGTAACTTGAGTAGATTAGTTTGAGCAGACTAATTGGAAATTGTAGATGCGCAAAGTAATCGTTGTGTGGTAAAATGATGTACCCAAGTGCCTGTTACTATGAAAATTAATGTCGCTTGAAAAGCAGTGTTCTTAAAGCCGATCTGAAAAGGAATTAAATATAACCAAATCTTTTAATTGGTTGCTATTATTATTATTATTAGGCAACAATCTTATTAAAGTAACCAAATTAGATTGTATTTGTAATATTTTTTATATAACCAAAATGAGCTCCTAAACTCGCTTTTAACGTTTTTTTTAAATATATAGATACATAAGAAGCACACTAAAACTTCTGTAATGTATGTATGTATGTAATGTATAGGTATGTAATGTATAGGCACATACATTAGCTAATAATCAAGATTTTACTTACACATTACTTCATATTACACCCAAAACATATTCATATTTTTTATAACCTAAAATATCATTAGGCGTATGTAAAATGTCCTTTAATTGTAGTTTACCTGTCACCTTTTAGACTTGCTCCTCTAATAGTGTTAAATATATCCCTTTACATATACATATAAGCTTCTGCATTTATGGCCAATTAAAGCAGGCAAAGTTTTGTGTGGATTTTATGTAAAGTTTTTGCGCTTTGTTCGCTGTCAACGCATCTCAGGAAAGCGTTGCATATTTTACGGCTGTGCACATTATGCCAAAGCCAACATGGCGACAGCTGCCCCTTAGCCATAACTGTTACCCGCAACCCGTTTGCATTACGCAGACGTCATGTTGTCGCACACACACACACACACACACACACACACACACACACACAGAGCTTGGGCACACACAAAGAGACACTCAAATCTTCAAGTTTATGCAAAAGGTGCGCAACTCTGCCATTTGCTTATGTTCCATTCTATATTCTTATTTCAATATAAATTGTGCCCGGTGCTAGCCAGCTGCCAGGCGTTAGCCAGCTAACACCGCACCATGGTCAGTTTCACCTGTTTTTCGAGCAAAAATTTCTTTTACAAAATCTTTTGGTTACACTCAATTAGAATTATACAGAAAGTCAAATAACAGAAAGTTAAGCACAAGTGTTGCTAAGAGATTAGAGCCTTTTATTAGGTGTTTAAAAAATAAAATAAATAAAATTCCTCTTAAAGCATATATTACATTTTTCCTTTACTACATGAATGTAAAATATCTAGAATATATTTCAGAAACATAATTCAATCAACAAAAGCCGAAAACGTCGCGAACTCTTACAGTTATTAAATAAAATCTGAAAAACAGGTCGCATACCCCATGGTACACCGCACCCTCAACCATAACCTCCTACCAACCCCAACCCCTTCATTCTGCATTATTCTCTTGCATACTTTCTTTGCCATCCCTTTTATCATGCAATGCAAATCGTTTGGCGTTGGGTTAAACATTTTTTTTGCATTTTTCTGTCAGTCGCCTTTTGTTGCTTAAGCGTATAATTTATGTGAGTCTGTGTGTGTGTGTGTTTGTGGCTGATAGTATGTATCCACTTCCATGTATGTGTGCACATGAACGGATACATTGCATGTCCTGGCACAACAATTTGCATATGCTGCCCCCATAGGAGCAGGTAAAAATATTCTATTAGCCACACATAAAGCTTAATTTATTGGCCCAGAACTTGGACTTTGGCGAGCTGCTGGCCAGGAAGTTGCAATCGGCCCACAACCTGGCAAGCACTTCATTCTCGCATTCCCGCTGATCCGCCCCTGCTAAAGTAATTCGATATCAAAGTAAATTAATAATGCAAAAAGGTTTTCTGAGTCGCTGGAATTTTCACTTTGCGTGCAACACTGGAATTCGATGCCCCAGCCACGGCCCCGGCCCGTTCACTGCTTTAATAATGAGTGAAAATATTTCAAAAAGCTTAACCAGCCATGCAGCGGGTAATGCCAGCTTGACAGGCTGACAATCTGCCCGACATCCAACCAATCAGCTTGCCAGCCGGCATAGTAAAAGTTTTCGGGGACTGAATTGAAAAAGCTGCGGGTTGCGACACCAAAGCCTGGAAAAACCAGTAAGAACGTTGCAGTCGGGTGTAACCCACGGTGCAATACTCGTTCATAGTAGAATAACAGCTTTACCTGTCTCCATTATTAGCGATATTTTGGATATGAATTATCTGTATATTTAGCGAAGGCCCTCAGGAAACCTCCTACAAAGTATGGCAACTATAGCGCTCATACCGTGGGAGTCACTGATTTTCGGTGTTTAGCCGCCCCTAAGATTATCCAAAAAATGTTTGTGCGATTCTTACAATAAAATTGTATCGCTTTCAGTTGACGTAGCAAACAAATCTTAACTATTTGGTGACATGATCTTATATTCTCTAGCTTTACTAGCGATAGAAATAATTGCGATGGACAGACGGACGACAAGACGGACTATGGACAAACCCAATATATACTATTTCACTTTGTGAACAAGTGTAAATACCAACCCGGAAATCCCAAGAACAACACAATATTAAAATCAAATTAAAGTCATTATTAAATTTGGTCGCTGACTGCGAACAATGCGTGTTAAAGGCAAAGCCCCTAATGCTTTGTGGTGTGCTGACGGCCAAATTAATTGCATATCTGATGGTGCCAAAAATTCTGCATGCAGAGCAAAGCGTAAACCGCTAAGCCGAATTCCGAGTTCGCAGCATGAACCACGCTCATTTGTTGTTTCTTTGTTATGCTGATAATTGGTGGCTGGGGGGATGAGGGTCAGTGGTCGCGATGAGAGCAGGATTGGTGCACTTGGCTAAGCAGACGAAAAGGGGGATTAAGGATTGCGTTGGGGCGGCAAATCAGACAAAAAGCTGCTCTTGGTTTTGAGGGGCAACGATTTTAAAATGCATTCACAAACGATAAAAATCTAAAAAAAAAAATTTTTGTTTATTATTATTATTATTTAGTGTAAAACTTGTTCACTCATAATTTAGTACCTTAACACTTGGATAAAAAACCAAATTTTAAAACCGAAATCATTATGTGGATTTGAAATACAAAATCTTGCTGTTTAAGTCACCTTAAAGGTCGGGCAGGGAGTAGTTTTCTTGCGAGCAGGCTGCAATGGCTGCAATGTATCTGTTTGTGTGCCTTCCAATCTGCTCTTCAACTGCATGTTTGAGGTCTTTATGGAGTGTGGAACCGCGTACGTACTAGGGATATAAGTCGTAGTATGCGATTCTACAGTACCTGTATACGTTTATAATAGGTTTTGGCTGCAATCCCCCAAATCTGCACTTCGTCAAAATACAATGCTCGTATAAAGCTCCTTGTTGTTGTAGTCCGTTACTAAATTTTTTACCGTAGCTTTAAGGTGTGGCTCAAAGGTAATGTGCTTGAGGACAAGATATTTAGCTTGTGCAGGCTGCTCCAGCGTAACTCCCTCATGCTTGCAACAGCCTTTTGAGGGTGAAACATGAGTTAATTGCTTTGAGTGGGCTAACCTTCAAATTTCAACGCTTGCACCAAGCTTCGAGAGGATCAAGATACCTGATACAGTAATTCAGTACTTGCTGAAAAATGACTGCGATGTCATCTACATATACGCAATAATAGCCTTAGAAGGATCTTCCATATGTTGAAAGCTACGACTGAAGTATACCTTGACCTCGAACTTGACCTTGAACTCTCGTCCATCAAGATATGACTTTAAAAGGCTGTAGTACGGCGCAGGTAAAAGGTTTTTTATTTTGCAAGTCTTTATTTTCATTGAGATCAATGGTATTTCCGGATCTTTGCTGTAACAATGTTCTCATAATATGCTCCCAACAATTCTTATACAATTCAAAGCTAAGATTTCATAAATTACAAATTTAAATTGAAAATCAGGTCAAATTTCCTTTAGTGCAATTCCAAGTTTCAGGTCTCTTGCTTTAGTTGTGCCATTTTGCGTTAAAAAAAGGAAAACAATAATTATTTATTTTTTAAGAATTTTGCACTAGCAGTGTAAAACGCATGTGAACTTTTTAGGAGTAAGACTTAGATTAAAAATGTATAATATTTAACAATAATTAATATTTTGTTAAAAATGTGCACTAGTAGTGTAAAACACGTGTGAACTCCCTAGGACTTAGACTTAAATTTAAAACTTATAATATTTAATAAGCTTCCAGCCTTCGCTGGCAGGCAGGCTTCCTTGTTCTTTTCGCTGGGTACGTTGAAGAGGACGAAGAGGACACAAGTTACACCTACAAATAAGCAAAATAGCCCGCAAACAAAAACGCACCACGAATTTGTTAAGATTAGCACACAATTCGCACACAGTCAACACCCGTCACCATCGTCGACGCCATCGTCATTGACAGCCGTGCTCTAATCTAAGGGCTGCCGGCTGCTATGGCAGCCTGACAAACATTGACATTTTCTGTTATGTAATCAGGCGCCCGAAGGTATGCAAGAACAACAAAAAAACAAACGTCGCTTTACAGCAGACAGCGCCAAAAGAACGCAATAAATTGTCGCATAAAAATTGATGTTTTATTTTCAGGTGCGTTGCGCGTCGTTTTCTTCGTTTCCCTCCTGTTCACTGCTTGTTGTTGTTGTTATTGTTGTTATAATGCTTTAGCGTGCAAAACGTGCACAGAAAACGCAAATTCCTGTGGTTAGCCCAAAAAATAAACACAAACAAACACCTAGGAAGGCAGAGCACGAATTTAAGCACCTAGATATAAATATAACTCTACTAGAAAACTTCCTGCATGATGCTGGTATTTTAAGCCCATAAAAATAATATAAGTATTAAAAATTCAAAATTTAGCTTAATCAATTTATATTTTTAAAAATTGTAATTTTTGAATTTTTTTTAAAATAAGTATTTTAAATTATACACAAAAAAAAGTACTACATTAATTTTGTCTCCTGCTGTGTCTCTCTGTCTCTCTTAATTGTGCTTGCTCTTCATTTCACATTTTTCTATATGGGCATATCTCTATATCCCTATATTCAGTCTTTCCCTGCACACAATTCAGAAAGAAAGCAAAAAAAAAGACAAATCAAAAAGCCAATTACCTTTCTATAAAAACAAATCCGGCTTCTTATGTCGCTGTACACTATACACTGTACTTCCAAATACAACATAATGCAATATATTTAGTATTAATATTTTTTTTGGGTTTTCCTTAGACCGAGCAGGCTGAATAGCACTACAATAGCATCTGATAATAATTTGACTGGGCATTTAGTTGGGCTTTTTGTATCTGGTGGGCTTACTGAGCCACAGCTGCAGAATTAATATTTGGCACGTGTAACGCGGCGTATGCGTAACCCGAGGGCAAGGCCAAGTGAAAAATGCCAAATAATCCATAACTTGGCCGCATCCGATTTCGAGCCAGCCAAAGACGAGCATAAACCGGCTTCTAAGTGCGAAAACCAAGATGTACATAAGAACACATATGCACATACATATATGTAATTCAATACTCTTAAGGAGGGTATAATAAAATTGTGTTGATAAATGTAACGCGTACAAGGCGACATCAGAAAAAAATGAATGCATATAAATCTACGTTGTTTGACAATATTCTTTGAGCAATTCAATATTGATAATAATGAAAAAATTATAAATTATATACATACTCCAGGATTACTAGCCAAAATTAAGCAAGCCACCCCAGCTAATATGTTTAAACTATTAAAATCATTTATGGAAAATAGAAAGTTCCTGGTACAAGTCCA
>SCDY01002268.1:0-15425 GCA_004143825.1 Drosophila micromelanica | reverse complement strand
AGAAGAAAACAAGGATTTCGTTTCTGTACTGAGGGCACGCGCACCGAGGAAAGTGAGTGCTACGTGCATTTGTATATATATATATATGTGTGTGTGTGTGTATGTGTGAATTTGTGTATGTATGTGTAAACGAGCTGAAATATTTATAGAACCAGATTGCAGGGTTCAGGGTATCTCCTAGTCGGGCGGCCCCGACTAGAGCCTTCTCACTTGTTTTGAATATGAATTATGAGCTTACAAAACCGCAAACAGCCGTTGAAATTAAAAGTTCAGATAGTATTCAAATTTTAGGATAATTAATAAATATTAAAATAAAAGGATTAGTGCTTAGTTCATAAAGCAAAATAGTATAAAAAAAAAAAACAAAAATGTTCCTTATGAAAATAAAAAAAACGAACCGATATGTACAAAAAATAAATTTAAAAATGTCGTCACTAAATGCAGAAACTTTAATAAGCTGCGATTAACGATTCCTACCGTATTTGATTTGTATGATTTTATTTTTCCACATCTATTAAAATCAATGTTCGTCTTTTTTTGCTCAAGTGATGAATAGTTCAGTTTTGGGCTCGAACCGCTTTGGTTGACAAACCAGTTGATTTGTTTAAAGCTAATAAACTCAATAATTTATAACGCATGTGCATTTTTTATTCGCAGGTCAGGCGGGTGTCAATCAGCTGGGCGGGGTCTTTGTCAATGGACGTCCATTGCCAGACTGGGTGCGTCGACGCATTGTCGATTTGGCGCTGCGCGGTGTTCGACCCTGTGACATATCCAGACAACTATTGGTCTCCCATGGTAAGTGTGCGCCACTCAAGCAGAGGAGACTTTATTCAAATCAACTAAAGGATTTTCTGCTTTGTAGGCTGCGTTTCGAAAATTTTGACGCGTTTTTATGAGACAGGTTCCATACGGCCGGGATCAATTGGCGGTAGCAAAACGAAGGTGAGTAGATATGGGATTGGGGTTGGGCTTCGTGGGACATAAGCATATGTGTGCGCCGTGAAATCAACAAACGATTATATGAATAAAAATCAAACGCAGAGCAGTAAATCCATAAAGTAGCAAAGATAAAAGCAGCTAGTTTACATGTTCTTTGGGTGATAGCTTTTATGGACTGTTTTGGGCTGACTTTACCCGTGGGCAGAGCGCAACAAATCAATCTCATTTGCTGCCACTGATAAATATTAGTTAGCACGCTTCCGTTACCATCGGGAGTCGAGCTACCTCATTTAGTCAGTTGCTCAATTTCACACGCCTAATCAGCAACCTGCTACTGCTACTGTAAAACATCCACAATCATTTTCACCCAGTGATAATAATTACGGAGCGAATCACGGAGCACAGTGCTCGTATTGGAACCATATTAACATAAGCTTCACCTTAAACAAATGTTCAGGTGCCAGCCGACGGCACTAGCTGAAAAAAAACAAGTGGGTTCCGCCTGACTAATAGATACCCTGAACGTAGCATATTAACTCTCGCCACTTAATGAGTTTTGAGGTGGTTAACAATTAAAAAAAAAATTTAATTATTAACTTATCAAATTATCATCAAAAAATGAAAGATTCCACACCCGGACTCGAACCACCGATTCTTTAGATTCCGCCGAACAGCTCCAAAAGAAAGAGTTATCGATCTTTTGAGATATACTTGATTTGCTTATAGTGTACACGAACCTAATGAGTCCAAGATCAGCTTTCCAGCTTTTGTAGTGCCTCGACGCTTTCATACAGACAGACATGACTAAATCAACTTGTCTGATCAATATACTTTATGGTGTCGGAGCTGCTTCCTTCTGCCCGTAACATACATTTGCACAAAACCATTATATCCTTGTACCTTGTACCCGTTTCCAATGGATTTAGAACATGTCATTAATGAGTACCTGCAAGTGAAGTGTACTCCACGATGTTGAGGCGCGTGATATGGTGATTCAATAACTGCCTATGCTTGAACAAAACGTGCATTTAACACCTACATTATGTCAATAAAAGAAGTGTCACCCGGGAGGGGGCGAAATCGTGAACAGAGGGAGTAACAGTAACAGTAGTAACAGTTGTAGAGGGCAGGGGTTATTTGACCGGTCATACAAAGCGCCTTCGTGTGCATGATTCGATAAGATCTGTGAGGTAAATGTGGACTCTCTTAGGGGCGACTATGAAATATTCAAGCATTTATGAATTTTTAATGAATTGCCGCGTCACACGTGAACGTTAAGCGGGACAGGAGCAGGAGTAGGGGCAGGGCCAGGGGGTGTTGGGGGCAGCTATTAAAATTGTTATGCAAATTAACATATAAAAAATCGAGTTGATATATATCTATTAAAATAACATCAAAACCTGGTGAGTGGGTGTTGGGCAGAAACTACAAAAAAAAATTGTTTTTGCAGGTGCATGCATCGTGCAATTGAATTTCACGGCATTTATTATTCAGGGTGATTTCTAAGCCAACACATTTTTTGTTTTTGCTCATTTCTTCGACAGCAAGTGGCCACGCCCACAGTGGTAAAGAAAATTATACGCTTAAAGGAGGAGAACAGCGGCATGTTCGCTTGGGAAATCCGCGAACAGTTGCAGCAGCAACGTGTCTGTGATCCCAGCTCAGTGCCCTCGATCAGCTCCATTAATCGCATACTGCGCAACAGCGGTCTCTGGACAGACGAGATGACCTCTAGTCAACAGAACGCTGCCGCTGCCGCCGCAGCAGCAGCTGCCGTTGCAGCGGCTCATCAAATATCTGGCAGCGCTGCGCCCAGTGCATATGCGACGCCGACGCTGTTGTACTCCAGCGCCAATAACGCAGCCGCAGCAGCAGCGGCAGCTACGCGGGTAACACCTGCCCCGGGTTCGGGTCCGGGTCCGGGTACGCCGCCCAGTTCAACAGTATCGAGCATGCCACCCACGCACTTCATCAAGACGTCGCCGACGCCGTCACTGCTGAGCGATGGGCTACCCCTGAAGCCAGCGCCCACCAAGTTGCCGCCCAGTCACGGCAGCAGTCACGGTCACGGTCACAGTCACAGTCACAGTCACGAGCTGGCCAGTGCTATGTCCAGCCAGTTGGGTGGCTTGGATCTTAGCTACTCGGCGCTGCACAAGCACTGGCTGTGGAATCCCTCGCTTTTGTATTATACCCAGGCCCACATGCAGGCCGCTCAGGCAGCGGCCACGGGCGGTCCAATTTTACCGTACAGTGGCGCCTTCATGCCACACGGTGCAGCCAGCATGGCTGCTGTTGCCGCTGTCGCGGCTGGCGGCGGTGGCGGGTTTACAAAATCAGAGAGCTCCATTGATTTAACCAAGCCCGGCGCAATGGGGGATCCGTTGAGCGATTGTGATTCGGGCAAGTCTTCGCCGGTGGCGATTTCATTGAGTAGTTCAGCTACGGCCACCAGCATGACGGATACCCTAAATAATAGTCATAATAGTCGCAAGCGAAATCCGTATTCGATTGAGGAGCTGTTGAAGAAACCAGAGAAACGTTTGCGACACAACAGCGAATTACCAGCGAGCTTTGAGGAATGCACGGCTAAGCGTGATACCCTGGAGTGCATCAGTTCAAGTTCCAGTTCCAGTTCCAGTGAGAGCAACAGCAGCAATGCGTGCTCTGAAGATGCGGCCGCACTGACAAGGCCAAAACTGGAGGTGGACGACATCGAGGAAGATTGCAGCGTTGAAGTAGTCAACTAAATCGCATTGATTGCATTCACTTTAGTTTAGTAAGAGACCCAGTTTAAAACAATTATTGTGTTTATGCTAGATTACCTATTCGTGATAATTAATTAATCGAAATAAAATACGAGTGAACTGTCTATATGTAATTATTACAAATTTATTTACTAGGGAAACCATAAGGTACAATAATGCTAGTGGCTGGTTAAAGTAAATGAGACAAATTTTATTTTGATGAGATACCTAATTTTCGAGGCGTATTCAAGCTCCAAAAAAACCTCGATCTGATCGGATGGTCCTAGCACATATATATCTTGATCAGCATCAACTTAATCTATTTGATCATTTTGTACATGAATTTTTAGTTTGCTTACTATGTTGTCCAGTTGTCTTAACTGGAGCATTTTTACAGAAATTATTTCACAATGCAAGGCATAAAATAAAGTGCATATTTATGTTGGTTTTCAATGGGCTTCGAGGTGGTCTCTGTGCTACCCGATGGCAACGTCGGTCGGGAGCTCTTTAATTAACTTGCGCGCCAATGAAGTGTCAACAAGTTGCCAACAACAAGAACAACAATTCATTGCAAAGTACAAAATTACAAGATGTCTGACACGACCATAACTATCGATCGCCTGCGGTGGCAACTGCCGCATCTCCCATCCGGGCATGGCTCCTACACCGTGGGACAATAGCCAATTTTTGCGGCCAAAGTCAATTAAGACAAAGGGATAACTTACAAACAATTTTTTGTTTATTTAAGGATATTTTACATTTAAACACAATAGATTGAAAAATTATTTTGAATATTTAACCCTTATTTCCCACTCAGTGTGAATTTTTCGGATGGTTTGAAATAAGCTTTCAATCCATTTGTAGAAAGATTAAAATAAAAAAACAAATTGACAAGAAAAAAAATCAACTTATTAGAAAGAAGAGCTTGCTGTCCTTTAAATCTACAAAAATATATTTGAAACCAAATAACAAGTAAAAGTAAAACAACTCAAATATCATTTTATCATTTATCATATCATTTTTTGACCCACTGTATAAAGTTTGCTTGCTTGGTGAGGTGACAATGACACTGAAATTGTTACCAGTTACAGTAGTGTGTGGCACACACTTGGTGGCTGTGGCTGCATTGTGAGCTGAATTTATAAGCAGCGAATAAAGATCAGGGGACTCAAAACTACCCAAGTCAGAGGTGTGAAGTGCTTCCAGTGTATGGAACAGCACAAGGAGTCTGTTGTTAACTTTCCCAGGATAGGCAGAGACAGGATTTTTTGTTTGTACTGTAAAAAATACTGAATAATTCAGCCAATCTTTGTTAGCCACAATATTATTGCTCTTATTACAAAACAGACAAATAAAAAGTGTTAAAAAGTAAATAACAAACTAACTAATTAGATAAGCCCGACTAGCAGGTTCACTACATTTAGGAGGTATCCAAAATCTTAATTCGTAAAAAAATCGATAATTATCGATAAAAATAAAACGGTTATAGTTATATATAATTTTAAGAAACTACAACTTAGTCTACGTATGATATATACAAACAAAAAAACAACTAAAAAATAAAGTTTTTGTTTTTAAGAAAGAACTTAAAAGTAAAATTTTTTTAATTGCTCCATTTTGTAAATATGTCACACAAGCAATTTTACTTGATCATCAGATAACTTAAGTACTCTAGTGTGCCACAAAGTATCTAGGGTGTCTTAGCCGCTAGTGATCAAAAAAATTATTCTTTGTTACATTTATTATCTACCTATGGAAACAGTGTTTAAAAACATTACAAATGCAATCGGATGAAGAATGAAACTTTACAACAATGCCTTCAGATACAAACTGGATAAAATATAAGGCCATAACGAAAAGCATAAACCAACAGAAATTGAGTTAAATATGCGAAAAACGTATGTTTTGCAAAAACGAGAAACATCTACTGGCGAAATGGGAGGCTGGAAATTAGCAAAAACAAAAAAAAAAATAGCTGCCATAATTGTATCACGTGCAGGGATTGAAGCAGGAGGGGAATTGCACTTCATAAACAATGCTAAAAGGCGTTGAGGATTCGCACAAGAAAACTGGTGGTCAGGAATGCAGCACAGTGTGAAGGCCTTCTTTAAGAATCTCTTGCAAGCGGGCACCCCAGGCAAAGGCAGGTGAGCCGAGGCAGGCTTTTGGCTCTGAGCCTGATTGTCCCACTTCGGAATGATCAGGCATGACTATGACTGACAGGCTGGATGCCTGGCTGTTGGTAAAAAGTATCTTTGGACAAACAGAGATTGCTACGCTGGACTGTCCAGCGTTGAGCGCACATATCGATCGTTGGTCGGTGATCGCCTCGATCATAAGCCGGGGGCGACACTTTTGGGCCAGGCCACATCGGGCCAACAGAATATTTTTATACGGTCGCGTTCGAAATATAAATGAGGTAGGCAAACATCAGCAGGAACAGCACCAGCAGCAGCAGCAGCAGCAGCAGGATCGTATCCATCTTCAATGCGATCTCTCGATTTCCGATCCGAGGCGTTTTTTGTAACGGCTCGTTGAGTTTGACGCGACAAAAAACGCGCGCGCCGTTCTCTTTGCTGTGCATTTGGATTTCGCGCTCGTTTCGTGGTTTTTGTACCGCTCAGATACAGATATAGATACAGATACAGATACAGATACAGATGCCTGTGTTAGCTAAAAGAACTGAACCTGTTCAAGGAGCACGTCTCTCTGTATAGACTCAACTATTGCAATGTTTCGTCGCGCTGTTAGCATTTGATTTGTGTTTTGGTTTTTGCGGTTACCACATGTTTTCGGTATAAATCAAAATATTGTCCAAGAATCGGACACAAGATGAGCACCAACAGCCCGCGACATATCTTCCAGTGCATGAGAAAGCAATCAATGCGACAGATATTTTTATGGCGGTAATGGTGTTATGTTTTACGCGATTAGCAGCTCCCGAATGTTTTGACAACGCACAGACAGAGTTGCTTGGTTTCAGTTAAAGCTCTGTTTCTGGGGCCTTTTTTTAATTTATAAGATTATAGAGTACGCACTCGGTAATCATAACTAAGGTAGTTGCTCTTATTCAGGTTGTTGCATTAAGGGATGAAAAAATTCTAATTTTTATTTTAAATATGTTTCTGTAATTTGTATAAAAATAGTTAGTTATATTTGTCAAATATGAAAGTCTACTCAGCTTCCGCTTTCTATCCAACTATGACATCACCATTCAACTTTGACATCATTAAAGATGTGACATTTTTAGGTTTTCTCCTCTTTCATTTAACATTTTGTGTGCATCCCGCTTGGCTGCTCGGTTTTTTTTATTCAGCCGGTGCCCTTGTTAAATAAAGCAATTTTTTATGGGTAATTTCTTAATGGTTTACTTAAATGCACCCGACTGAACCTTAGCTCGAGATCTTTGTGCGATGAGGCGGCTGACTTGTCAACACATTTCGAGATTGATTTCTCTGTTTCTTGTGGCCAACTCTGACCGCTGTGTGCACAATTAAACCGTAAAACGCAGCAAACCTAACAAGAACAACAATGGGAATGAGGAGAGAGGGTTAATTGGCCAGCCACCGACCGGCAACAAAAGCAGTTATGTTCTCATTTAAAACGCTCGACAACAGGTTAAAACCAAATGTGAGGCAATAAAAATTTAAAAATGTTTTCCTGCTTTTCTTATGCCGCTGCTCTGCTGGGCGCGATCATTAAAATAGTCAATCGATCGATGAATAGCTATAGAAACAAAACAGTAGCGCTCCAGAAATTTCGTCCAAATGTGGCAAAAAAAAACTGTGACATTTACATAATTAGGTTTTATTGTTAATTGATCGTTCCCATAAGCACAAGATCTATGAAACAAGAAATAAACCAAAAAAAATATAAAAAAAAACTTTACAAGCGGAAACTTAGTTAACTCTAGTGTGTGAACTTGCCAGTTGCCTCTAAATTAGCCTGCAAAAAATATAAAACCAAAAAAATTAAATTAAAATTGATACTGGTTGCATTTGGCTCCAATTAAATGGCTTGGTCCAGACTTCTTGTTAACGTTTCTGAGCATAACTAAAAGCAGTAGGCGACTGTGTAGTAATAAAGAGGCAGAGTTAACAGCTTTACAGTGACCACTCGGTACAGGTTACTGTGCTATAATACCGACATGGACATCAATATCTCTGTGCTGGTATCTTTAACCAAAATACAGAAGTCGCCCGTTGAGTTAATGAGTTCCTATAGGCATGAGTAATGCAATAGACACAGTCAGGTAGACATTGATTTGGGTATTTGATTTAGCAGGAAAAACAAAAGAAAAGTCTCTTTTAAGCTTAACAGCAATACATGATAATACAATTGACGCAATAAGTAAGGGCAAATAAATTTCAAATAACTTCAGCTGCAGATATAGAGATACAGAACAGAACTCACAAAAGAGCGAGATAGATTGACAAACTGTAGCTAAACAATTCGTCAAATCAAACGAGTAATGCATACTTCCGCATTCGGTTGAGGGCAACTGATTCACCTGCTCCTTGACGCGCGCGCATTAGCAGCGCATCGGAACTGCGGCCCGCATTATCCTTGGCTCTTGGCGAGTACTCAAGTGGCCATCATTAGCTTGTTCGTTTTTTTCTTTTGGTTTTTTGTTGCTTTAGCAATTACGGCACTTCAATTGTCTTTGACATGACTACACAGGATCTGCAACGTCGCTGGCTGCACCTTTCAAATCGCACTCAGTTAATTTCCTTTGCTCTTTTTTTTTTTTTTGAGGAGTCCTGCGCCGATGCTGGCCTACACTCGCGCCTCCTTCGCCTGGTAATGGTAATGGTAATGGAATTATAATTATAGACTCCGCTTCCTCGCTCGCTGTTCTCCACTGGCTAATGTTGTCAGCGCGTCTCGTGGCCAGTTTGCGGTTGCAGGTTGTGATGTCGCCACATTAAATTGTCAAATTGTTTGCGCCTTTCTTATCATGATGTTTGGCGAAGGGAAGCACGTGCTCATCATTTTTATTATACCCCGTACCCATCAAATGTGGAAAAGGGCTTTTATATATACCGTTTTGTTACATTTAGGCCCTGTGCTCATTCAATTTGGTACATGGCTTACATAAGAAGAAATGTTTGACCGCTTTAAGTATACAAGTTGTTAATCAGGGCCGTTTCCAAAATTGGTGCGATCTTTAAGAAATTTTCAAGACATAAGAGCTGGGAAAACCCGAAATATTCAAGATCTACTAAATTGTGTGCCTATAGCTCTTGTAGTATCCTAGATATGCTAAAAAACCCATGTCTTGAACTAAATTTTTGTCTATTTTAAACGAGTTAAAATATTGAAAAAATAATTTTATAAACTTGTTATTAGAATTATCAATAGTGCTTGTTACATAGATTTTTAAAAAACCAATATACCCATTTCCAAAAGGTGCAAGGTATAAAAATCAATATCTATATATAACTTAATACCAACAAAATTTAGTTGTCCTGCAGAAACGCTACAAAGCGGCATCTACCAGCAATCGAAACTTCTGATAAGCGAACTATTCAAGTGCTTTTGATAGCCAGCAGAAGCTGACTGATGTGAAATCTTTTAGTCAGTGCAACTACCAATTACTTGTGGGTTTTTGTCAACGCTTAGTATGATGGATAGTTATTTAGCCGGAACTACAACCAATTACTCCAGTGAATGCTTTCATCTTTGACAACTTTGAGAGTTTATTTAGAACTTATTCCCTACATTTTAGGTCTTTGCACAAAACCAGTTTACCTTGATAGCTACCAAAAGCTGATGTGAAATGTTTTAGTCTGTGCAATAACCGTACAATTTCCTACCGCAACATAGTCTATAGATGATTGAAAAGACTTTTCCTAATGTCAATGCTATAAATATTATTTTTTGTTGTCATCAAAAAGTACTGTGTTTAGTAAAAAATGAGAATGGGTCAAGTAAATTTAGTTCTTGTGTAATTCTGTAATAACATATTTTGAAATGAAGAGTTCAAAATTAAAATACTTTGAAGGCCCCGTCATTCAAACACAAAAAATGCGTTGCTCATAAAAGGTCAAAAGGCCATTTGTGCTTAATTAAATTTTATTTGTAGTGAGTAAGAATGGAAAAGAAACTGTTGAAGCAGGGAGAGATTGCTGGCGTTTAGGGCCGCCTAATTCAATTATTGTACCACTGTAAATATGATTTACGCAGGCAGCGCCACTCAACGACTCTTCAGCAGCATTTGCAGCGATGTCGAGGCAACAATTTATACGCACATTTCTTCGGCTAGAGGTCATAAAAAAGCGACTTACACAAGAATCAGCGGCAAATCAGCTGAATTCTGAGGAGTCACGTATGTCAAAAGTTGAGTTGAGCAGGCGGGCGCGCTTGTAATTTACTTGCCAGCCGAAACGGCAATGGAAACACAGAACCAAACACCAAACACAAAGTAACTGCAGCAATATTGTTGTAACAAATACTCGGCTTTGCATTGGTAATGTTTGGAGTGCATTTGGCTTGAACTATTAGTCAGGTGACATCACGTGTGAGTCCTCAAAGAAAGCATCATTATCATCAGCAATTGGTGTCCTTGCAAAGGTATTACTTAAAATCGAAATTGGGAAACTTTAAACACATTAAGTCAACAAATTTTTTACCAAAGTGGGTCAAATTACAAAAACAAAAAATAGAATTGAAAAATGAATGACGGTTTTTCTAATGCTAACTCTATTATGTTTTTTACGATATTTTGATGTACATTGAAAAATTATTATAAATAAATTGGGCCTTTAAGCTAAAGCTTTAATTATTGTTTTTATTAGACTGCTAGTTGTTGTTAAAACACAACATTTTCGATTCACATAACTATAAAGTTAGTTAATCACTGATACGTGAAAAACGAACGCGTTGAAACCCATATTGAATTTAGCAAAAGGAAAACTCAATAAGAATGCAAAACAAGGTTCCTATTTTTTATTTTTTGCTAAGAATGTAAATTTGTGTTCTGCTGTTGCCTGTCACTGTAATTTATGTCAAACAAACTGTAAAAAACTGTAAAAATACTGTGCATAAAACAAAGAGCAACTCTTCAAACCCATATATTGAGAGAGAGATGCGGCCATGCGTAATGTTTATTTGCTGTAAAATTTGAAGCACACGCAACTTGTTCTCGTCGACATTTACTAGAATTCATATTTACAATGTTGTATAGGTTTGCAGTAACTCTATTTTATACGCAGTTGGCAAACATTTTCAACCAAATATAAATTGCTTTAAACATGGAATCATGAACCGCGAACATCAAAGTAAAAATGACCATTAAACATACTCCAGTTTATGCATTTTAAACATGAAATATTTTTGGAATAGACAATAAGGGGGGGGGGGGGGGGGGGTTTGCAGATTGGAGAATATAAAGTAGATCTTAAACGACTTATTGCTGCCAATTACATCGACTTTTATTCAAGAAATAATGCAATTAAACAGCGCAACCAAAAACTTAAGCACAACTGAAAATGGAGTTCATCAATGGGTTGTGGGTTGAACCCTTTATTGGGCCTTTATTGATGCAAACCAGCAAGCAATCAAGAGCCACTCAAGAAGAGGAGCAAAAGTTTGTGGCTTTCCTGTTAATGAATAATAACCAAACCAAACCAATGGCAATGGGCCACATGTGTTTGCATTTCTGTCTCAGTTCACCCTTTCAGTAGTCCCCATTGATGTTGAAAAGCGAAATTGTGTCATAAATTAATTAAATTGGGCCCATTGCCCTTGGGCCCTTGACACTTGAGCGGCTCAAGTTGTTGGCAATTCTAACGTTCACTGAAAAATCCTTTGCCACTTCAACATGAACAAATTTAGATGGACCTACTTTATGTTGTGTTGACTTTTGACCTAAGATCAGAAAGTAACAAAATCGAAGAAAAACTGAGCTCAGCTGAGCTAGCAATAAATTATAAATAATTACAACTTCACAATATTCAAAGGTTAGGTCAGTAAATTAATTTAGATCAAATTCGTCATGTTCTCTTAATTAAAGTAGCCAAAGCAAAGAGCAAAAAAACAAAAAAAAATTAATTGGTTTTACTTTTAGAAGTATTATTTTAACAAAAAGTAAATATTCCAGAAAAGTTGGAATAAAAAAAAATCATTCTTTTAAATAAAGTTTTGATACTCGTATATTAGTTCTTATTCTTTGACATTAATTGATTATAGGGTATGCGGGCACCTATTATTGTAAATGCTCGAAAGTGACGACTCACCCTTTACTCAGTCATATATCAGAAATATTGTGGTTCATGCATTTGACGTCATGAAGGTCAAAACACACACAAATATATATTCAAAGAGATATATACACAGACACTCATTTTACACAAACGAATGGTCAATTGAAGAGGTTAATTTTGTGTTCTGGGCTTAGTCATGTCTCCGGGGTGTTAATGTTAATGCTTTATATGCGACAGGCGGCAAATTTCGGTCCAATTGTGCGACAACGGCTTTTAGTAGTAGATAGATATGGCTTTACCAATTATTATTTCAACAAATTAAAATTTAATGAGTGCTGGTTCATACGGTCATCAAAGCATAATTGTAATTGCTGACTTATACGGGACTATGGCAACTGGGCGTCGGTGCTTATTAAAATTTAATTAACATCATGGTGCAAGTGTGTAACGGTTGTTTAACATGTCAGTTATGCGGGCAGAATTTTGTTGCCTTTACGTATAATTTTATTGTTTAATTAAGAAAGTGGTGTTGATTTCTTCTTCAAAGTAGCACAAAGAGGTCAAATTTTGTGACACCAAAAACAAACTAACAACATTATTTTAAACTCAGAGATAGATAGATTGATATGATACATCGACTATATATATATTCTATATTTGAACAAGTGTATAAACAATATTTTTAGGCAATCTTTGGGTTAAATTTAAAAAATATATATACATATTGTTTCTTAAAATCAAGTTAAAGTTGTTTAAAAACAAATACAATAAGAAAGATAAAAATAAAGAAATATTATTTCTTAAAGTCAAGTTAAATTTAAGTTTTTAAAAAAATGACATTGGGAATTAAGGACAATACATTCTTAGTTGTTTCATCACAAATATTTTGTACACAAGCCTACAAAACGAAAACATTTTGAATTGGAGAAAACAGTTTCAAATTTTTTTGCTGCTTCAATAGTCCAATACAAAGAGATTCAGAAAGTGATACTGTTAGCCATCAATATGTACTCTGTTCAATATTCAAAAGTGGGTGGCAGATGGTAATTGGACCAATTCACATGCAATTGCTTTTGTAAACAAAAGGGCTTCAGACGGACAATAATTGCTCAGTTAGTAACCGTTAGAACTAGTTCTTAGTTTGGGTGGCCAAAAAATGTGTTCTAATCTTGTGATTGCTTTAGGCCAGTTGTTGCCGACAGCTTTAAGCGAGGTGTAAGCTTCTGATAGGCTTATGTGTGAAAGTGAATATACGAATGCGCAGGTAAACGATTTTTTATTATCTAGGTTTTGTTTGATAACTGGAAACCGCAACATGAGGCAACATGAGTCCAACGAAAAAAGGGCATTATCCACACATGGTTTTAACATGCGGCACTTTTTGTGATAGGTCAACTTTATAAATTGTTTACGCTCGTGTGCAAACAAGGAACTATTAATCGGCATCGATATTGATTGTTTTACTTTTAAGCTCTGTTCCCAAAACATAAAAAAAAACTAAAAAAAACATAAAAAAATACTAATTCAAGTCAATTCAATTCAATTTAATTCTCAATTTTACTTAAAATTTAAATTTGCGTCTTTAACACGTTACTTTTTAGCGAGCCATAAGCAAAATTTGGTCAACGAATTTTCCTGCAAATTAAGTTAATTAAATCCGCGCAAAATGTAGAAATGTAGAAATTACGATACACGGTGCGGTTTTTGTTGTTTCAGTGTTTAACTTTTATGTAAATGGCTTGACAAGTTTCTAGTATTACAAATATTTAATATTAAATATTTAAAACATTTTAAAACAAAAGCAAAATTACATAGTTGTAGCTGATAATTTAAAACTCGAAACGTCGATTCTTAAAATTTAAAGCAATAATTGTTTAAAGCAGCAAATTAAATACGAAAATAGAATAGAATAGAAACAAGTAATTTCAAAATTGCGTAAATGACTCAAAGAATTCAAAATCTAAACTGACTCATCTAGAAATATTCCGTCATATAGGAATAAAACATGCACGGACAATTTTTGTTCCTAGGTCATGCCACAGGAGAGCTGTAAATATTTCTTAACACACACACACTTCCACAATTACACACACACACATGTGCATACAACGTGTGCTCGTACAAAAGCAGCTCGCAGAAAATTTCGCTTGTGGCTGTTGGAGTTATGCTAACCGGTACTCAACGCAATGCGTGCCAAAGCTCAAACGGTTGGACATTGTTGTTGTAATTTCCCGGTTGGTTACCGTTGTTGGCTGTTGCTGTTGTTGGCCACAACTTGGTAGCTTGTAACAATAATTTGAGCGATTTTTCACTTTTTGCTAGCGGGTTAATGGCATGCCAGTCTCCACCGAGAGGGAGAGTTTGCTGCAGAAGGCTTCGGCATCGCCTTTGACGCAGCAAAAATTCTTTTTTGTACAAAAGCGCCTTTAACGTTGGTGGCGACGGCGTACCGCACATAGCTTATGAATTCCACAATTCTTCTTGACTTCACCGCCATTGTAGTCTTCCCTCCCTCCGAGCTCCATGACCCGAAAAAAGCAGCAACTACCAAAAGGCACAAAGTAAAAATGTAGAACATGTGATTAGTGCCGGGCAGCCTCTCGGATCACAAACAAAAGGAAACAAACCACAATTGTAAAGGCAGCCAGCCAGGTCGACACATTTGTTGAATGACGCTTTAAAGTACCCTCTTTGTGCCCTGTCCGAGTGTAAGGGTAATAATAAAGTTGTCTCAATTAATAAGAGAAAATATAGGGCAAATATAAGTTATTGTGGCTATTAAGTGGGATTTAATAAAGTTGATTTAAAAGATAAGTAAAAATGCAGGAATCAATCTCTGAGACCCATTATTTTTGATGTCGATTGTGGCATGATTTTTAACCAAAAATTTGACCACCTCAAAATCACCTAAATGTTGTTTTCTTGATCATGGTTGTTGATCATGGTTTTTCAGCAAAAATTTCAAAAAAAATCTTATTTTCAAAAATGAATGTATTTTGAATGTAGAATCAATATATATGACAAATCATGACAAAAATGCCATCAAACGTGAAAATCGGTTGAGTTTTGACAAAGTTATGGGAGTTCGAAGTATGGGAGCTATGGATCCGAGAGCTTTACATGTCAAAATTTATGTCGATTTGGCATGATTTTTGACCAAAAATTTGACCACCTCAAAATCACCTTAAATGTTGTTTTTTATGCTAATTATGACAAATACAATCGATTAAAAACAAAAACTCGCTATTCTAAAATTTGAAAAAAATATTTTTTTGAAAATGCATAAGGGGGGGGTACATGGTTTTTCAGCAAAAATTTCAAAAAAAAATTATTTTCAAAAATTAATATATTTTGAATGTAGAATCAAAATATATGACAAATCATGACAAAAATGCCATCAAATGTGAAAATCGGTTGAGTTTTGACAAAGTTGTGGGAGTTTGAAGTATGGGAGCTATGGATCCGAGAGCTTTACATGTCAAAATTTATGTCGATGTTGGTATGATTTTTGACCAAAAATTTGACTACCTCA
>SCDY01002267.1:0-15837 GCA_004143825.1 Drosophila micromelanica | reverse complement strand
TCATCGATCTCAGCGTAAGTGCTCGCAACACGACGCCCGGGCTGTGACTCGGACTGCGGTTAAACGGCATAAACAACATATTCTTTCATCTTTTTTATTAATTTGCGCTTGCAATCCGAATCGAAATCAGTGTGACCGACGGGGCGCGCGCGCGCTCTGCTCACAAATACATTGAAAGCAATTAAACCCGTTGTCGTCATCATTCGTGTCGGCGGCATCGGCCAATTCTCGTCTCAAGCACGAGCGGCCACGCGTACACTTGTTGTTGCTTGTGCTCTCGCACTTGTTGCCGCCGCTCTCTCTCTCTCTCTCTTTCTCAGCAGCAGCAGCTGTAGTAGCGACCGACGGTGGCATTCGACACCAAGCACCGGGCCCAGGCATCATTACGGCTTGTCGTTCTTTCATCGATCTCAGCGTAAGTGCTCGCAACACGACGCCCGGGCTGTGACTCGGACTGCGGTTAAACGGCATAAACAACATATTCTTTCATCTTTTTTATTTTTTTTGTTTTTTTTTTCGTGTTGAAAATTGTTTTCAATTATTATAAATAATAATTTTGTTTTTTTTTTTTAACTTTAACGCGTCGTGGGTGCATTGAATATAATGGTTACAATTCAAATATTAGTTATTAGTTGTTGTCTTTTATCAGCAGCGATGTTATTGGCGTTGTTTTTGTTGTCAACATCGAAAGACGCGGTTTCGTTATCGTTTGTCCGTCGCGACGGTGGCTGATCGCGTTCCGATCATACCGATACCGAGCTACAGTTTATCGGTATATCGTTGAAAACAAATCAAATTTCAAGCGATTTTTGTCAAATATGCGCTTGCATCCGGAAAACTATGCGAGAAAACGCAGTTAAATTCGCTCTCTCTCTCGCTCTCACTTACTCTCGCCCAGTTCAGGGAAAACCGAAAACATAACACAACACAACAAAACGAAACGAAACGATCGGTGCTGTGGTTAAGCGGCTTTATCTTATCGCCGCCGTCGCCACCGCCAATAGAGCGTCCAAACGCAGCCCCAGTTCACAGCGCCAGAGCAGCCCCAGAACGCTCATAGAGCAACCACAGGCCGCACGCACAAAAAAAAAAATAGATATATATATATATTAAATATATAAATATATATATATAATACGCGTTCGCTAGTTCGACTCGGCAATTTAATTTAATTCAATTCGATTTGTTACAATTCGACTTTACAATTGTAATTGTCTTTTAAAAAAAAAAACACATTCACATATTTTCTTGTTTTTTTTTTTTTGTGAATTTGTTTGTTGTCGCTATGTAATTTTGTAATTTGTGCAAAAACAAAACAGAAATTGTTTTGTATAATAATAAGTGATTGAGTGCACTTTAACAATCAGTTCAGGTTATAACTATGGCTTGCAAAGTAATCACAGTGTATTTTGTTTTTAACTTTATGCTAATCAAATGTTCCAAGATGAATTCTTTGCATTTTTTCAATAGACTAGAATTACTAGAATTATCATTTGATATATCATTTACTCAAAAGTCTTTCATTTTTCCAACAAGATTTTTTTAAATAACCCGCAAAACTTAAAAAAAAAGCATTATACACAAAATAGAAAGTACAAAATGCAAGCAATATTAAATGATTTCTCTGCTGTTACTATAATATATAGAGCATCAGGTTTTTTTTTTGTTATTTTGACACGAGAGCAAGTGTTCAATTGATAACCTGTACATTTTTTAATTTATATTTTTTTTAATTAATCAACGAAAATACGCTGTGCTAATTTTATTAAAATTTTTACCAATTTTTTGGCATGTTAACACGGGTCAAACATAATCGACCTTATCAATTCCGGCATTCTACGAAAATCTAAATTGTCTACAAATCCATTTGTCTGCTAGCTTGGCTGAGTTACGGCATTTGTCAGACAATTACGATTGCTCTATCAAGAATGTACGACTAGGAGATACTCTATGTCCAGCTCGTGTTTCATTCTCTGCTCTACTTAGAAAGATATAGTTGGGAAATCTGGAAATCCATTTTTGGCGATATATATTTACACAACTTCAATTTACAGCATGCATTCAGGATATATGGAAATAAATTAAATTTTCTGACTGATTTTTATAGTAAACATAAACCTAAAAATGGCGAAAGATTTCATTAATGATCCTTAGATTCGAGCTAGGTGCTTTTGCTTCCTGGTCTCGAAAAAATTAACGTTAAATTAACGTGGTTGAAACACTGGAATTAATTGTGATGGAAAAGTAAAAGGGCCGCGGTAACCAGTTCCTGATGTTTACTTCACATGAAGTTAACTGTAAAACAAGGAACAAGTCAGAAATCTCAAGGTAGCTTCAAAACTTGTTTCACAGCATATAAGCCGAATAAAGGGACCATATCATTTAATACGCATCGACATCATATTGGTAACAGAGTTTGCACTCTGATGGATGCATTTTCATAGTTACGGTTTTTTGCTTTCAATTTGCAAGAGTATTTAATATTCGAAGATTATTGTTCTTATTTGTTTCATGTTCTTTGCCTTTTTGTTTTTATTTATATCACGTACTGATAAAAACAATTTTAAAAAGGGAATACTAAAGCTGTGCAAATATATTTATAAAAAGCATCTGAGCTGTCTGTTGGATTGTATGAACTCGTATCACACGCAAGTTTTTACTTAAACTTAAAAAAAAAAGCGCCTTTCTATGCGATTTTTATAACTTTAACTTAGGCGTGCAGATTTTTGTAATTTTTAATGTAAGATAATAAATATCGCGCTTATATATTTTGGTCTAAATGTGGATGTGCGCGTTTGTGGTGAGCTCGATTATAGGGTATTTTTTTGTCGAGCATTCTCGGCCAAAAACATGCACAATATGTATGTTTTTACATTCTTTGTTGTTTCGTTTTATCTGCTGTGTTCGGTTCGCGATACATAAAAATAAATGCGAATTTTAAAAACAAAACAAACGAGAGAAAAATGTTAATTTCCTGCGACGCGCGTCTGCCAGAGTTTTTTTGCGCGTTTTTTTTGTCTGTACAATAAAAAAGTTGTTTTCATTTAATTTTTTTTAACAGCTAGTAAAAAAAAAACAACTGCTACAACAGAAAAACACACAAACGCAATTATGTATTTATTATGAGCATCAACTAATCAACAACAAAATGTACAAATAAATGAAAATTCATTGTAATGCCAAATCACAAAATCAAATAAGTTCAATTTAACGATCACAGTGACAATTAAACAACAAATTAAAAACGTGCCAACTACTGTCAACCAAAAATTATAATTTTATGCAAAACAACAAATCCATAGAGTTAAATATTTTAAGAGCAGCTCTCGTTAACGGAATACCCCTGCCACAAGCAAAATAAATAAATGCTGCAATATATTTATATTAAATTAATATAAAAAAGCAAGTTGGACAAAAAATTAAAAAAAAAAAAAAACAACAACAACAAAACAAGTATATATACAAAACAACAACAAAAACGGCAACAAAATGCGCTTCACTTACAATCAGTATAAATATTACGAGTCCGGCTATCGTATTCCATCCAAAATGCATAATCTGAACCATCATCACGGCGGCAATGGCAATGGTAGTGCCGGCAAAATCAACAGCAACAATAACAACAACAGCAGCAACCATCATTATAGTCACCACAACAGCAACAATAATAATAACAGCAGCAGCAACAACAACAATAACATAAGCCTGAATGCATATCAACATCACTACAAAAGCAACTTTGGTAAGCGACAACACGATTGTAAAGAAAGTTGCATTTAAATATTTAAACTTGAACCGAGAAAAAAAAACCAAAAAGCCAAAAAAATCGAAAATCGAAAGTAAGACACGCATTCAAGAAATTAATGGTAGTGTAGTTATGCAGCAGCTCCTGCTCTGTAAAATTCCCAAAACCGTATATTGCAATTATGGCATTTTGTGTCAACCAATTAAACCTGCCAAAGAATTTTTTGTAAAAAGACATTTCACCTTGCTGACATCATTTTAATGAATTGTGTTTGGTTGTTTTGCAAGACACTCTCGATGACATGTCCTGTGTTAGTTCACACTTTGGCTAAAACCTAATCTCCAATATATATATTTATTCAATTTATTTACTGGGTGGAATGTTTATTATTGACTTGCTTTTTAAAGATGTCTCGAATCTTATTGCGCACATAAATCTCAACGTCAAGTTTTACGTTCTATCACCTGGAAAGGGAGCAGTTTCAGACACACAGCGAAAACGTGTAAAGAAACAACAAACAAATTAAAAAAAAAAAAACTCAAATGAACTCAGATGACAACAAACAAGTTTAATATCAAAATCGGTTTCGGTCTGATCGTGAGGCTTTGAATTGGAAACGGTGCCAAAGTCCAATTGAATCTCAAAATATCATTCTGGCGCCTGGTCGTTGAGTGTATGGGCTTACAAATTAAGTATCAGGTACAACTTACAACAAGTTCGAAATTTGCTTTAAACAAAGTAAATGTGCATACAAGATATATATTTTTTGTGTTTTTGCGATAAGATTAAGACCACAAATTGAGAACGTTTCTAACAGCTATGTAACTACAACAGCAGCATCGCCGATAAAAATATACTTTGCTTATTTTTCTGATCTAGTTTTAAAACTCAATATTGCATGTTTTTCTTTTAGAAATGTTTAGAAAATTTTTTTCTTAAAAGTTCTTGGTTTTTGAAATTACATTTAAAAAAAAATTAAATTAAATAAAAGTATGTTAAAAGTTTACAAAATTATGTTAAAAAATTCCAATTTCATAAAAATTCCTTCAAGTATTCCCTGCAGATTTCTTGAAATTTTAACTCCAATAAATAAAATCTTAAAAAATTTAAAAACAATTGCGTTGCAAGTTAAGTTTGGGCAATACTATATGTTTAAAATAACGCCTAGTTTCGTTCAATCTAAGTCTAAAATATTAGTCTATGTGCTATATAGCTTAATGCAATGCGTTGCAAATTGAATTAAACTACTTTTGTGTGCCAATTGAAGCCAAGGAAATTACATAAAGTCGACCTGAGAAGAAATCCGAAAATCTTATCGCTTTGGATTCCAGATAAGAAGAACGCCTCGTCGCCTGGGAGTGTGAAAAGGCGTGCTCTTTGTGTGGGTGGGTGGGTCGAGTTTTGTTTTTGTTTTTGGCTTTTATTTATTTTCTTTTTTTTTTTTTGAATTGGCTCCGGTTTGGTTTAGTTGCTTCTTATCGCAGGCGCCTAGATAAAGTGCGCCGTCGGTGGCAGGTAGGGAAAACAGCAACAGTACCGAACCCGATCGCGTTTTATTTTTCGGTTTTGGCCAGGTAGGTGCGATCCCAAGCCTACGTCATGCCATTTGTTTGTCTATTAAGATGTTGCCTCTGGGAGCGGACCCATAAAGCCACATGATGTCAGCTATAATGCGTGTGTGTCTTTTATGATTCCGGCTCAAGGGTTAGTTTTGCATGAACTTGACGCTGCAGGCAAAGACAAAATAATCATGAATTGTGATTAAAACATGAACCCTACACAACAACAACAAACATACACATACACATATGCATATTGCTCAAAAAATGCGAATTTTACCATTTTATATGGTTTGCGTGTACATATGTTTGTATGTTATTATTCATCTTTGGTAAATATTTGTCCAATACTTAATCGCATGGCAAAAATCTTATAATTACGTTTTTTATTAAGAGCACAATACGCATTTTTTGTTGAATGGCAGCCAGACTGAAAATTATATAGTTGATTTTAACTATATGTTTGTATCTTATCAGAAACAAGCAATGCTTAATTTATGCCATATCAAAAATGCTCCAAAATTTAGTCATACTCCTTTTGAACGAAAGCAATTTGTATAGCCCGCTTATCTTTTATAGACTTCGGCAACAGCTTGGCAACAATCGAGAAAAACAATTTTCTACAACTTGAATATACAATTACCCTCTTAAGATTGTAAGCACAACAAATTATAGCTTTTTACTAGGAATTGTAGACTGAAAGGATGATCAGAAAAAAAAACAAACAATTTCCAAAAAAAAAAAAATTGCTGGTAATAAATTTAAGTGTGTGTCTGTCTGATATTGTCACAACATTTTCATTCTGTGTTGTTTTGATATCTCAAGTTTATTTGACTTGCTTTGGCAATACGCATAAGCAAAAAGTAGAACGCAATAACTGTTTACAGTATAATAACAGCTTAAAACAGTCAAAAAGGATCTTAATTATTGTTATTTTCTTTTTAACTATCGATCTTTAGAATTTGTCATCACTAATCTGTATATACATGATTATATATTGCGCAAATCCAATATGCTCTTTCTAGTATGGGAACGTGTATAAACATTGAATTTTTGAAAGACGCCTTTCTATGTGATTCTCACAGGTTTATGTAAGGTTTGCTGTTTTTCGTGTATTTCACAGTGATGTGTATAAATAAGAGCTACATTTCTAAGAGTTGTGTTTTAATAGTAAAACAAACTTACTCTTTTTCTCTCTCTCTCTCTATATATATATATATATATATATATAGATATATATACATGCTCTGATTTGTACTTCCCATCTCACCCTCTTTTATTGCCTTTATATGCGAATTTTATAGAGTCTATGTAGATTTTAATAAGCGAGCAAAGTATTAAAACAAATATATAAAATCAAATATGTGTACATATATATAAGAGGCATCGAAAAATAGACATTAATGCAGAATTGAGCGGGTTGCTTGGGTAGCGACGACGCCTTGGCCTTATCAGTGGAGCTGTCTGTCCGCTGTTGTTCTTACTTTGCTGCTGCTGGCTCTGTTGTTGCTATCAACTGGGTACTGGGAACTGGGCAATGATAATGCGAGACAACGCGAACAACTGGCCTCTGGCTGGATCTGTTCACAAACTCAAATTGTGCATCAATTGAGCGCCTAAACTGCAACAATGAGCCGCAACTTGACTGTGATGTGCAATTACACGAACAATGACAGCAGCAGCGGCATGAATTCACATCTATGCTGCGAGTGCATCTATGACGATGTATACATATCGTATATACATACATATATATACTATAAATATAGGTATATACAGAGTGCGGATAGGGAGTTCAATGCACCCGCTCTAGCTCCATCTTCGTTCCCGTTTACGGTGCATTATCAGCAGTAGCAGCAAGTCCCCGTTGCAAGTCAAACCATTTTTGCATTGTGTTTAAATGAAGCACTTGATTCGGTCTCTTTCCATTTATATAGTACATACATACATTATAGTCCAACCGTACCTAACTGCATATATATATATATATATATATATATATATATTGTCTGGATCAGCCATGTTGCACAAACTACTCGGCGCACTTTTTAAAATGCAATTGTGCAAGTGTGTTTTTTGATTTATTTTTTTGTTTTTTTATTATTATTATTATCGTAAAATTCTGGTTTGAACAGGTTTTATCTTGAGTTTATCACATATATTTGCATTTCCATCATCTGCTCGTATCAACAATATTTGCAATTTCAGTTGCAATCTATTGAAGATGGCAAGTTTGTTCAGAGTAAAACCTTATGTGTTTCTCACTCATAAAAAAACCATAAAAATCTGGCTCAACTGATGATTCCTCACTTGAGAACGGTAACCATTTTTTCCAAAACGTTTTTTTTAATTCCAAAATTTTCAATTTAAAGACACAAATACAGCACTTAATTTAAGAAATGTGGGTAAATTCTTGCTTAAAAAAATTGCAATTGTTGAAACATTCTTCATAATTTATAAAAATTCAGGAACGAAATCTGAAATGTTTAGAACAGAAATATAGAAATTTCGTACTTCTTGTATATATAGATATATACATTTATGTATGTACAAATGGTATACAACAAAATTTTACGCTCTTTGCAAAATTTTAAGAATTTTCACTTAGGATTTAAGAAATGGGTTTGCTGTCAACTTAGAAAACCAATTTTGCCTAAAATGCAAAATTAAAAAAACCGCAAAACGGTTAAAAAATTGTATTCAAGAAAGTTAAACTTGTATTACACCCTGTCATTGGATTTATTTTTAGAATATATATAGCTCAAAATGCGCATTAAATAGTTGACTGATGTTGGCTGTTAAACATATATCCGCTTTGGTAATATTTAGTAACTATAGCATTAAATATATATTATTTTTAAAAATTAAAATATTCTTTTTTTTTTTTTTAATTATTATTAAATGTTACAAAGAACAGTATTTGTAATCCAAATTTTTTCATTTGGGTTTTTAGCCATGCGCACCACCATGTCCACAAATTCGACAATGAGTCAACGCATCCATCGGAAGGGCTTTCGGATACCATCGAAGCGGCAGCCGGGGAAGGGATTGCCGGGAAAACTGCACACCATAGCCAGGGTAAGCGAATTGAGCGGCAGCAGCGACAACAACAACGGCAACAATCAAGTTCGGCCTGCCAAAATATTTATATCGAACTCCAAACATTTTCGTTGCCAGACGGGGCCGGGCAAGTTGGTGCCGGGCAAGCGAATACCACAGCGACCACATCCGCCGCCCTGCGACAATTCCAACGACAGCGGCCTGGGATTCGATCAGCATACGGAGCTGCGCAATGCGGCGGCGGCTGCTGTTGCTGCCGCTGATGCGAGAAGTGCCAGCAGCAGCAGTAGCAGTAGCAGCAGCAGCAGCAGCAGCAGTAGCAGCAGCAGCAGCAGCAGCGGCAACAGCAGCAACAGCAGCAACAGCAGCAGCAACAGCAGCAACACAAATCTGGTGGTGAACAGCGCATTGACCAACACTGTGGCCGCGGCTGCAGCGGCGGCAGCTGCAGTTGTCGCCAGCAGCACACTGCAGCAGCATCATCAGCAACAGCAACAGCAGCAGCAACATCAACAGCAGCAACATTCACCGCAGCAGCATTTAATACGCGCAATACCAGTTTCAAGGTGAGTCCATCTACCCTTTCAGCCAATCAGCTGTTTAAGCTCTCATTCACCTGCACATAATCATGCACACACACACACACACCCACACAAACACACACACACTTACACACACATGCATACGCATAGGCTGAACCGTATTGGACGCAAATTGAGACGCTCAGTAACCGAGTTACCGGACGCCTTAGCCAGCTTTATTGTTTAAAGTTCGTCAAAACGCATTCAATTTTATTATAAATAAAAGAAAATTTGTTGTGGATTTATATGGTAACCATAAGGCCCTTCAGTTGTGTACTGCACTTGGTTTCGTAAGGAAGTGTTCTCGCCTGGCCAACACAGACCAGATCAAAATTGGCAGCATGAGGACGCCGTAAGTGGCTAATTCGGGCAATTAATAGAAGACAAAGACATCAATAAAATAAAGCTCGCAACTTACAAATCATAATACTAATTATATATAAAATGAATATATATTTTTTCGTTATGTGTGTGTTCAGTTCTTGACAATTTCGATAAATGCAAATATTTTCAGATGTTAACATCTTTGATAACTCGTTGTGGGTCAATGCACCAACCTAAAGCACAATTCACTTTAATTAAATTATTATTTATTTTTTTTTTTAAGCAAATATCTTTAACTAGGCAATTTGCATAAAATTTTTTTTACAAATTTACAAATTGAAATCGTATTCATTGATAAAACATTTCGCAGGGCACAGTGATACCTCGCTAAAAATTCTATGTAACTTTTAGTTGTCAGTTTTATAATATATTTTGACAAATTAATATTAAAAATAAATGAATTCAATTTATAAAAGATATTTGAATGTATTTATTCTAGCGTGCAACCACTGTGCATGCATACATCACATATTCACTTCATTAATCATATAATTATAGTGGCTATAATGTAATTTGCGAGATCTTCAAAAATTGTAGAAAATCCGAAAACAAATAATAAGTACACAACTCAATTATAATGTGTTAGATTTGGATTTATGGACAGGTTTTATTGCGATGCATTTTAGCATTGTAGGTCATGGTGAATGTGTTTAGAGACAAGTGTTTCGTTGTGTTTGTTGTTGTTGTTGTTGATGTTGTTGCTGTTGTTGTTGTTGTGCGTAAACGTTTTTGCTATAATACTGTTGTTGCCACATTTTAATTACATGCCTGTAATCGCATTTGTATCTTATCAGTTCCCATCAGCTGCAGCAGTTTAAGTTGCCCACCTTATCGCCCATGTCTATATGTCACTTGTTACAATAAGTTTGTGTGTGTGTGTGTGAAAAGTGTTTCTGTGATTTATATGATCAATTCCGAAATGTCAGTTAATTGCTTGACGGGCTCGAGCCGACTTTTGCTGACCAACTTTACTCTTCAAATTTTGCTTACATTTCTTATTTGCACCATTTTTTTATTTTATTTTTTTTTTTTAAGTACACTCTATATTTTTATTCTGTCTTGCCAAAAGTCGCTCTCTGGCTCTCTTTCTCTTACTCTTCTCTCCCTCTCATTCTCTCGCTGAGTTTTGATTTATTCATGTAGATTATGTATCCAGTTAACTCTAGACATTTCCAACTTTTTTCTTAGTCTAATCATTTACGAAGTATATAGATTATATTTGGTTTGTTCAACGTCCGTCCTTTTGTCTTTATGTAGGAACACAATTTTTTGCAGCTAAATAATTGATTATCAAATTTGGCAATTTTCGCAAAAAAAAATCGATCTTTTGAAAAAAAAAAAGCGCTTTAAGCTTTTGTTATACTGTGAAGGAGTATTGTGCAGTCGGTTACAACCGACTGTTCCTACTTGTTCTCCTGTTTAGGACGCTACATTAAAATTGACTGTTACTGTTAACAAAGAGTTGCTATGGGAAATTTCACTTGAAAATCAAGTTCCTGTTTGTTTGCAAAGCTAAAGGCATAAAAAGAAAAAACAAAAAAAATAAATCCTTATCAAACATTAGGCAACTTCAGATAGGGCCAATCGATTAGGAGTTGAGGTGATGGCTAACTATATTTACTTCTATTACATCTTCGTTTTTCGACTTATGTACATATATACATGTATATTATATAGATTTTGTTACGCATACGCCATGTTGTGAGGCCTACATTTCGATTTATTTCTCTGTCTCGGTTTTACTGATAAGAGTAGCACATGAATTTGACCAAGGTTAGGATTTCAAAAAAAAAAAAAAAACTGTTTTTTATTATTGCTGCTGCTACTGTTGCTGATTGGGGATTGGGGATTGTACGTTGTCTAATATCAAGTTATGTTATGAAATGTGTATTGCTATAAAAAACGCTTGTTTATTTCGTATATACATACCTTTGGGTGTCTTACCTCGAATATCAACACCTACGCAACTACTATAACAGTAATTGAAGCTGCTCGTTTTTTAAACATTTTCATTTGTTTAACACTCAATCTTCTCCAAGTTGAATTACTTAAACATTTTGGACTTTTACGCATCCCAAAATATTAAATTTGTAGGAATCTTGGCTGACTTATTAAAGTGTTCGTTATTCGATTAATGTACATATATAGTTTTTTTTATTTGTCGCTTTGTAAAACCTTATCTGTGATTAGCTGAACGTAAATTTAGTCTCCCGTTTAGCTACGTGATCTTGAACTAGTTTTCTTCACCATGAACCAGCAGTCGAACTTGCCCTTGTATTTTATATATATATTTTTTTTCGGCTCCATGAACATTTGTTTAAGACTTGCTCACGAAATGAAAAACGTTTATTCGCTTAAATTTTAATTAAATTTTAAAATTTTTTAAATAGTCACCAAAATTAGTTGGACAATTTTCTGATTACATCCTCTAAAGATTCACAAAAAAATAAACAATATTTTGCCAAAATCCGTGAACGAGTATTTAGCAGTCGGTTGGACCCCATCAAAATGGAAGTTTCTTTAGTTTCTAAAACTAGTTATCAATGCACTTGCGATGGTATAATTGCCTCTTTTGGTATGCAACAACAATTGAGCGGAAATGCTTGCAGTTAATTTGCATGCCGCTGGAACTAGTTCATTGTGCAGCATGAGCAATTTGATAATTCAAATGAAGTTCGACTTCCTAGATGCTGTGCCACAGCTCTTGCATTTCAATCAATTCCCAAACGTATTTATATTCGTGCTTTATCTCTCTCTCTCTCTCCTGCTCTCTCTTTCTGTTTGATCTGCCAACTGACCTGTAAAAAAACACTTTGATTTTTATTTTACACGCCGTAATCGTGATTTTGATTGAAAAGATTATAATGTCGTGCCTGTTTACTTTAGTCGCACTTTTTTTATTTATGTGTGTACACAATTTGATTTGAAATATTTATATTTATAGTCTAGAAAATGTTTTAAATAAGTTTCTTGTTTTTATACTCGTTCGCAAAGTGATAAAGGTATTTTGGCTACGCCCACTGGGGGGTGTGGCTAATTGACGTAATCTGTGTTTTTATGTCAGATACATGTTTTTTGGAAATAATAGACAGTTTTCTAATTATACTGTGAACGAGTATTACGCAGTCGGTTCCACCCGACTGCAACGTTCTTACTTTTTTTGTAAATGAGAGCAATTAAACAGAAAAAAAACAGAAAATTCAAATTTGCATACAAATCAGAGTAAAAACAAATCGTTTTGTAATTGAATCAAGAAATTTAAACAGCATCTAAATGCATATATGTGTGTGTGTGTAAATGTGTATATGTATATGTATAAATATATGTATGTATGTAGATCGCATCATGCCAAAAAAATGCTGAACTATCTGGACGACATTGAGCCGGACTCATCAATATCCTTTGTGGACGAATTGGCAACACCGCCCAGCAACGATGAGGACACGGGCTTTGGCACCGACAGCAACCAGGCAACGGGCACGGGAACGGGAACCGGAACCGGAGCGGGGTCGGCAACAACAGCAACAACTCTCAGTTCCGAGCTCTTTGGCGGGATCTTTAATACAACGATTAGCCACAAGGCCGCCGATGTTGTTTTGACTGTGCAACAGCCGCAACACCATTACCAGCAACAGCAGCAGCAACAGCAGCAGCAACAGCAACAGCAGCAGCACCAACAGCAGCAACAGTCACAGCAGCAGCATCAGCAGCAATTTCACTATCCGGGATTACATTTGCAGCTCCAGCAGCAGGAGGGCAGCAACGAGCCAATTGGCGGCGGCGGGAGTCGCGGTGGCAAGCAGCTTAAACGCCGCAAGCTCGAGTGCAACCAGGTGGAGCTCGACAACGATGATGCCTGCAGCGAGGATGAGTTTATACGTAAAATTGCCACAGTTGTGGCCGACAGCGCTGCCAGCAGCAACAGCAACAGCAGCAGCATCAGCAGCAGCATCAGCAACAGCAGCAGCATTGATAGCGGCACAGCACGCAGCAAAATTCATAGCAGGAGCAGCAACAATCACAGCAACAACAACAACAGTGAGCCAAAGTAAGCGGCGTTTTCTTTTCAGCAACAAGAACAAGAGCTAGCCCACAACAACAGCAACAATTGCGTGCAAAATTTCAAGAGAACTTTTTGAACAATTTTATAAATGTTTTTTGAAAATATATGTACACACATTATAACATATATAGTACAACTTTCCTAACATCATTTTTATGATTTACAATGCTCATTTCGAGTTATTGAATACCACATTAAATAATTTCAACAAAATATATATTATTATTTATATGTATTTTATATATATAAATAATATTCAAGATATCTAAAAATATTTAGCAAGGTTGTTGCTGAGCCAAATAAATATATACTTTATGGGGTCGAATCTGCCCTCTGCCTGTTTTGTACTCTTGCCCAACTTCAATATGCAGGGCATACAAAAGTTCCAAAAAAAAAACTTTGATATTTTATATTTATTATTCTTATTGACAAAAAATTGAATACCAAAAAATACTGTGTAAACATTTTTCGAATACCTTCAAAATTTTCGCATGTTTTTTTTGTAACAGAAAATAGATTTGAATTTTCAAATTCTTTGTTGTAAAAAAAACATTCTTTTATTATTTATTTGACTTTTTGTTGTGAATATGTGTAAATGTGTGTATGTTTGTGTGTGTGTTTGTGTTATTTCAATCTTTCTTTTTTTGCGCTCTGCATCTCTTGCTTTATTGATCTCTGTGTGTGTGTAAACAAAATTCAATCGTTAACAAATAAAAAAGCATAAAACTCAAAATCAAAATAATTCTTTAAACAAAACAAACACAATAACTGCAAAGTGCAGCATTGATTTTCCACAAATTGTGTGTTTTTTTATTTTTCACCAATTTCTCTTTTAATTTTCGCCTATTTTCATAGCTTTTATGTTAACACAGAAGGAAGAAGAAGAAAATGAGTTAAGAAAGCGTTTTGTGTTTTTGTTGTTATTCCAAATTCTACATTTGCAAACATTTTTAATATATGTACATAACTGTATACATTGCTGTGGATTTTGGGTCTGTGTGTGTGTGTTTGTGCCATATATCATTTGAATCAGTTTATTCATCCTGGACCAGCACATGTAGCACTAAATTCTTTGTCATAAATCATTTAAACGCATATAACCAGAAAAATAACATATACATATGTTCATTTTATACCAACTAAATAGTACTCGAAATTTTCTAGAAATAGTTCAAAGTATGTCTCTAAATCCTTAAAAAATTCAAATTTGAAAAATTTTGTTAGATTTTTGTATAATTGATTTGAGCTTTACTGAAATCACTTTTTGTTGCTGGCCTCATCAATACACAACGTTTTTCCATTGAACTTTGACCTGAGCCGCACAGATTCCGTTTCCTGTTTCCGTTTCTGATTTTGCTTCAACTGGAACTTCCGCTTCACAGGTTCATTGGAACGCGCGCCGTCACCCGTGTGGCCAATAAGAGACAGCCAACAACCCCACTGAACAGCATCGCCAGCTCCAATGATGGCCATGTCCAATTGGAGATCGTCTCCCAGCCGGAGCAACAGCATCGGGCTCGCTATCAGACCGAGGGCAGTCGCGGCGCCGTCAAAGATCGCAGCGGCAACGGTTTCCCCATTGTCCGGCTAACTGGCTATGATAAGTCCGCCGTGCTGCAGGTGTTCATTGGAACGGACATTGGACGCGTGGCGCCGCACATGTTCTACCAGGCGTGCAAGGTGGCCGGCAAAAATTCGACGCAGTGCAACGAAAAGAAGGTCGACGGCACCATGGTCATCGAGATTGACTTCAAGCCCGAAACAGACATGACCATTACCTGCGATTGCGTTGGCATACTCAAGGTAACCAATTTCATTTCCATTTTCATTTCCGATTCCAATATTAAATGCCATATTTCCTGCAGGAACGCAACGTTGATGTGGAGCACCGTTTTCCGGAACATTTGGCACAGAAGAACAAGAAAAAATCCACACGCTGTCGAATGGTCTTCCGCACACAGCTAACACGCGACGATGGCAGCACTGAGACACTGCAGGTCTGCTCCAATCCCATCATATGCAGTGAGTATCCCATTAAACACTTCGACTGTCATATGAACAATCTCGGATCCATAGTTCCTATATTTCAAACTCCCATAACTTTGTCAAAACTTAACCGATTTTCATGTTTGAGGGCAATTTGATCATGTTTTTTTATTTATATTAATTCTATATTTAAAATATATGTATTTTTACAAATAATTTTTTTTGCATTTTCTGATCAAAAAATCATGTGGTCCCCTCTTACCCATTTTCAAAAAAAAATTTTGTTTTTCAAAATTTAGAATTTCAAATTTATACTTTTAATCGATTGTAATTATCACAATTAGCATAAAAAACAATATAAAAAGTGATTCTGAGGGGGTTAAATTTTTGGTCAAAAATCATGCCGAAATTGACAAAAATTTTGACATGTAAAGCTCTCGGATCCATAACTCCCATATT
>SCDY01002266.1:0-15437 GCA_004143825.1 Drosophila micromelanica | reverse complement strand
GATTTCGTTTCTGTACTGAGGGCACGCGCACCGAGCAAAGTGAGTGCGTCGTGCATTTGTATGTGTGTGTGTGTGTGTGTATGTGTGAATTTGTGTATGCTGAAATGTTTATAGAACCAGATCGCAGGGTTCAGGGTATCTCCTAGTCGGGCGGCCCCGACTAGAGCCTTCTCACTTGTTATTTCAACATTTTTTATTTTCAAATTTGTAAATACAAAATTTAAATACAGTTCATAATCTTAGTACCTTGTGCTTTTACCAGAAACTCAACTTTAACTTCAAGTACAAACATCTTTTACGGTCGATTGTGTAATTGTGAATGATTCATTTCTTAATTTAGTATAATATTATCAAAAACACAAAGTGTTATGGAAATTTTATGAACAAATCGGGTGGAATTATATTTTTGTCCACATGGATTATATAAGACAGTTTTTTGTGAAGTGCATTGGCTGCTGAACTTATGATAATTTCAAAGTATTTTTCGTGTCCAACTGCATTCAAGTGAGACCTTTCCATCATGGCAGCGTCGCCACGCCTGTTGGCGACATTATCTTATCTCGACATGTTGCCATAAGTCGGCCCACAGATAAAAGATAGCGCAAACATAGCCGAATAGAGCACAACTGGGGCTACGGCTGCGTTTCGGGTGTCGAGCTAATGAGGTCACAGCACTCGGTTCTCCGACATCGGGTTCGGATGCGGGTTCGGATTCGGCAGCTCCCCGGGTCTGTTGGCCCACGATTACAGCGGTAATTGACTAAGATGCCTATGCTGTACTTGTGTCAACAGGCCATAAAAACGTAAACGGCAAACATTGTTGCCGTCTGGGTCCAAGTCTCAGCTAGTTGGAGGAGGGCAAGTTATGAACACTCTGTTTAAACTTGATGGGAGTAGCTTAACGAATTCGTTAAAGTTCCACACAAACAAACATTTGGCAAAACTAAAGGTTGTTCAACGAGCTGGCAGCAACAACATGAATTACCAACAGCAATTGGCAACTGGCAACTGGCGAGTTTGAGTGTAGGCAAACACGGTTAGTTGTTTTCGTTTTCAAAAAAGCAGAATTTGAAGTGCCGGCACATGCGGCGTATGCGTAATGAAAACTAAATATACCCTGTACAGCTGTATATAGTATAGCTAGTACGTATGCAATGTGTTTAGCTACCCAGTTGACATGCCTTGCATACCATTAAAATAACGCAATTGCTTTTTAATGGGCGTTGAAATGTTTTATCTAGAAATTCTTCATGTTAGCAAACAGATCACGACTTTTTAATAAATCCACATATATATATATATACATATATACATAAGATATATAATATATAAATAAGATATTGAAGATATTTAAACTAATTTTTAATCACATTTAATTTCAGCATGATTTTTTTATAGAAACTCGAGTGTAGGGTATTTCATAGTTAAGCACTTTTAATTTGCGTATTGTTTCTTTTGCCTAGTTAGAAAATCGGCGCATGACTGACATGCCAAATTTGCGATTCTTTAAATAACTTATATTGTTTTTGAGTGGTTTTCGAGCATTTGGCAAATGATGTCACGTTGCCAATAAGCTGAAAACTTGTTGCAAGCAACGTCAGGACCAGAGTGAAGGGCATTTGCGTGTGCGTATATGCCGAATGCATTTACCCAACTATATATAGTAGATATAGTTTATTGCTCTATGCGCATAAGTATGTACTTGTTTGTTAAATTGAGCGTGAAATTTCGTAGTAGCTCAGATTGAGAGAGTTTGCGCATGTTGCTGTGACATTTACCTTAACCCTGAGTTGAATCAATCAGGCCTGACTGTGAGAGAGATCGTTAATCAGTTTTTGCAACGGTACGAGTTCTTGTACTCGTTTGCCCGAGGCTGTCGAGGCTGTCGAGCTGTCGATCTCGATCCACACTTGGACTTGGCGCTAAATTGAGATATCGTTCTCTCTTCGCCGCTGACTTCGATCTGATCAAGGCAAGCGACAAACTTCGAGGCGACGTCATTCACGGCTGCCAGCTTACCAGCTAGCTGGCATGCATGACGCAGTGCTCAGGCATTTTTGAAAACCCACCTAGAGGTGCATAGCGGTGCCACCATAATTGAATTTCAATTGCAGCCGATCTTAACTTTCACTGGCCACCATTTTACATAGATACACATTTCTAGACTGCACACACACATTTGACACCCTTTTCGTAGACTTGCAGAGGGCGTTAAATAATCTATATAAAAACATCTATAAGCTTTCAATAGATCGATTGTCAATTCGATATAGCCAGTCTCTGATTCTATGTAAAACTAGTTAGTTTCAGAGCTGACGTCATAAAACGTAGGTTGGTTTTTTTAATTGCAGTACCGCTTATCGATCATAACGGAGTATATCGCTTTCATAGATCTCCCATAATTATAAAAATTAAAATACAAAATAGTAACAATAATAATAACATAAAGTTGAAATATTTATGTAATCAAAATTAAGTTACATTGTCCACATCGGCAGCACCCGACTCGCAGATACCCTGAACATTTTAACTTTATTAAACTTTTACAATATTCTCTTTCAAATATAGTATATAAATATATAATATATATTTATCTCTAGCTCTCTTATTCTTCGAAATCAGTTTAAGAAAGATTTTTGTAGATTTGTATCGAATTTAACAAAGCAGTAAAAGTTATCGATCATTTGACCATTTGAACCGTAAAAGTTATTAAATTTGACGGATAGACAGACATGGTTTTATCGGCTAATTTATTTGATCTTGGTTAAAGATAAATATACTTAATACCCTTTTTTTACTCATTTTCAATGGGTTCAGCGAATTATAATATAAAAATAAATTATTTTGTCTTTGGAGTTGCCGTTGGGTAATTAAAACGACTTTTGTTGCATATAAATAAAAAAGCTTTTTCGAATAGAAATGTCATCTCGGTATGTAAAACTTATGTAAATACTTTCACAGCACCGATCATGACAAATGCATAAACTAATAGATTTTATTTAGTGTGCGTGTGTGTGTCCACAGCTATATTGATATTGGTCGCAATCATAAATTACGTATTAAGCCAACATCACGGTCTGGCTGTGAACAGAAATGCTCTTTATTACCAAAACAGAGGCGGCAGTCAATCGGGTTGGCATATGGCTCTGGCTCTGGCTTTAACTCTGGCTCTGGCTCTGCGTTGTGGCTCTGTGTTGTTGGATGGCTAATGAAATGCAACGATTTTGATTTGCCGAACTCAGATCCAGACACAGACTCAGACTGTCGTTGTGGGCCCAAAATGACTCAGTCGAAGAGTGGAGGAGTGGAGGGAGGTCGGGTGGTTGTTACGAGCACCGCTAACCGTCTGTCGGTTTGTCCGAATTGGAACCGGCAACCAGCTACGTGCGGCGTGGTTGCCACGAGGAATGTGGACGTGGCCAGCAACTGTGTTGGCTTTTGGGTCTGGATTTGGGTATGGCTGTGGTTCTGGCCTGGTTTTGTGCTGCGGCTGTGGCGCACGCCTGCGCTTGCAGCTACAAAATGACATTTAAGATTCCAATTCGGCACTTAATTAATTCAGAGATCGACGAATTGTCGGGTTGGTTTCAACTTCGCAGCATGCCAATGCTAATATGGCAACGAGCCAGCCTCGAAGGAAGGGCAGGGTCCACGTTCCTCGAATACCTCAAATTTGAATTTCAAGACCGCGCACTGATAATGCCTGCAATTTGACAGGCAAAAAGTTAATGCTAGTCAATTGGAATAACATGTTAATATTTGTTGTCGATGGCGTCAATACCCGTAAATATTGAGTGCACTGTGCGAGTATTAGCACGTTGACAGTTTCGCCAAAGCCCCTGCAATCTTATGGCAACTACGTGCTGACAGACCCGTCAACTACCTAGCAAAAATTAGCTTTGTTTCCAAACGCCCCAAACAAAGACAACTGGCAACAGACAACAATATTTCATATGTATATGCAAACCTAGGAGCTCTGGGACTGGAACTGGGATTGGGCCCAGGGTGCAAAGTTGAAGATGTGTCATTATCGACCAAAAAGTCACACTTGTGTGTGGAAAAATCTTGTTTTAAGCACACAATCAAAACTACTTTGAGGCGCATAACTTGAGAGAGACTCTCGGAGGAAACTTCAAAAAAAAAAACTTTAGCAAACTGGCTTCTAATATGGCATGATCTGCCCCGTTGGGCAGGGGTCACAGCGGGCTAATTCTACTGAATGCCAAGACTTTCAAGTACACGCTAATGAACCGATCGCAGTAAGGAACTGGAGCCGGTTTTTGGCTTTAGTACCTTAATTTATGCCCTGTTTCCTGCCAATAATCGCTGTACTCATAACTATATATGCATGCATATTGCTAAATTTAAAACAAAGCACTTGTACCTGCTTAATACGGCATTATGGATCGGTAACCAGATCGGTCCGACATGAATTAATGCCCAGGGCGAGGAAGCGAACATATATTGTGCATTAAGCTTTCGAAATATCTTACCCAACAAGACGAAATCACTTAACGTTATTGTAATAACTTTCTGGTAAGAAAAAAAAACACAAATGTACACCTGAATTGACCACAATTCACTCGGTTCTTTCCCAGCTCAGATAACATTTTATCAGCAGAAATGTTGTGGCAGAAACTGCTGGGCAATTGAAATTTTAAGCCCGATTAATCACATGTCCCGTCTACCATATATTGTCTACCCGGGCCACGGACTTTCAGTCTGGGATCATTCAACGATAAGCAAAGCCCCCTGTGTTGACAGCTGCCAGTATCAGTCAATACAAACAGATCTACGTACGTACATATATATATATATCTCTACACAATTATGTACTTCACAATGTTCTCGTTTATACGTATCCATTATGAATTGTCAGCAAATTCTGCAATCTGCCAGACAAATAATACGAATATATCTCAACAGATGAGATGATATGAGGCAACCCCTTTAATCCTGTAGAAATTTCGGAATTTCATGGCATGCGAGCAAAACATGATTTTTATGCACTCATTTTGACCTTACCTCGAAGACCCCAAAAGCAGAGAAAAAACTTGGTTGACCCAAATAAAAGAAAAGAATTTATTATTTAAGCAATATTAAATCGAAAAAACTGCTTTAAAGCCTTTTTCACTGTTGTATTGGAGCCAAAATGGTTTTGTAATTGAATGTTCATAATACACGTATTTATTGAATATATTTTGTATGTGACATTTTTATTTTTTTGTGGAATTTTTAACTCAAGCTTACGTTTTCGATCTCAAGCAACTGAGTTGTTAGGAATATAATAATATATTAGGTAAACTCATTTCCGAATAACTTAAAACCTAAATATTAACTAACATCGAAGGCTTTTTTATTGTACATTTTCAAAATTTAGTCTGAACTAAAAAAACTATTTTTTTCTGCAATTGAGTTAAATTTTGCTTTAAAAATAATTACTGTAAAACTTTAAACAAATTAAAATTAATGTAGTTCGTATATTATTTTAATCGCTAAAAAGGAAAAACCAAACATACAATGTTCTAACTTTTTGATCATATTATCTATGGAACGAAAATAATAATTTGAGAATTTGTTTAAATGCACTTACTGAACATTTAACTTTGCTAGTACGCTTTAATTTATCCCAGAGTGAATACAGTAGGTTTTCTTTATACACCAGAAAAAATTAAATTATATTTGTTAACAACCTGAAAACACGCACGTGCAATTATTAACAAATCATTTGGTTCATTAGCTTTGCTTAGCACATTGCGAGCTTTGCTGGAGTGTGGATAATGACGTTTCAAAGAAATCCGATTTCGAAGCAGCTTTTTATGACGCTTTTTTTAAATTCAGCACATGACTGCGAATCAACAACAACAACAACAACATCATTAATATCATCTTCATTTTAAGCAACAGAAATGTCTCCATCGTTAGATGAAGAAGATCCCCTATAAACACAAAAGTTAAAACTTTACAGTGTATACAAATGCCCTTTTTCGGCAATCCACTATTTGCAAAGTAAATTGAAATTGCTTTACCAAGAATTTTAAAACTCGAAAAAGTCATCTGTCGGGCCAGTTCTCGGCCTGGCCAACTGGCTTACGGCTCGACTTTGACTTGACTCCGACTCTGGCTCTGGCTCTGACTTTGTCTCTGGCTCGGAAGGTTTGTGACGTTTTTTTTTGCTGCGACAGCAGCTGCTCGTGAGTTGACTTCGGCTACTGCGGTCAACGCTGCTGCTCCAAGTCGCAATTTCAGCCGAAAACCAGTCTGGCCATCTCTTTAAGCCGCTTTGCTCTCAACAGTTTCCCCCTTTTTATTTTGTGTACTCACTGCATGTGTGCGTGTGTGTGTGAGTGTGTGTGTGGTCAAATGTCGGCATTTTTTATGTGCACGCCTTGAGCAATTTTTCCATTGTACGATTCTCTGTTGTCGTTTTACGCTTCTCCAACTCTCATATATAAAACATTTTTTAGCGCAAAACTTAACGTTCCAGAAATTATGGAACTGTCTTTGCAATAAATGAACACACTGCAAATAAATCTTATATGCTTATGTGTTAACTGCAACATCAGATGAAAGTCGCTCAGCCAGCAACAACAACAATGCTACAAACTGGAATAACAACTAAATTATTAATTATATAAAGTTCGATTTGTTTTGATATCGCTTTCATTCTATCCAATGGGCCCCCAGGCTTAATAACAATGTATATAAAATAAAAAAAAACAATATCACGCTGTCTGCTGCTGCTAATGAACTGTCAATAAACCAGATTAAGTCGTGCTCAAGGTGCGCCAAAACCTGTCAGCTAAAACGTATAGAAACCCCTGCGAGTAGTCAAAAGAACCCCCATATCGTTTTTATTTTTAATAATCGCCCCATTTTCAACAACATTGCGGAATTACTTCCGCTGCAGTTTTGTCGATCGTAAGGAACAATATATATTGTACTCTACACTTAATCTACCTGCTTTTGTGTGTCCGTATGCCGCACACATGCTAAAAAGCAAAAAGGTGAATGGATCTCAATTCACTTCCTGTTTCAAAATACCCTAGCTATTTTTAACGAGACAACTCAATCGAAAACCAAAACCACCTACGCACACACACACACACACATTGTTTATCTGTGTGTGTATTTCCAGTGAATTTGTGAGTTCATATGGCAAAAAATCAAGGCGAAATTTTGTCTCCTCTACCTACTCTCTTCACTAAACGGTCAATGGTTTCACTCTGAGACCTTGTGATCGCTGCTGCATCTACGAGAAACTGTTACCAATAATTCCGCTTTAGCATTTGAAAAATGATCAGAGCATTGTTTGGGAAACTGGCGCACCCAATTTTCAGTTGTCAGACGACTGCGCCCAAATTATTGTGATAACTTTCATGGGGCAGTCACCAGCTGGTGCTCCACATGCAGTCGCCAGATGCCATTTTGTTGTTGTTTGTAACATGAAACGTTTGTTGTTGTTGTTGTTGTTGTGGGAGACGGGCAGACGGGGCGCCGGGAAGCCACACACGAATGCGGGCAGACAGCCAGAGCCACATGGGAAAAGTCGTCGGTCTCTCTATCTATAACCGATCGTCCGGCCGCCGTCTGTTGACAAACCCCAAGCTGACGCCTTAGCCAAGAATCGCTTGATCAAATAAATAACTAAACATTTGATATTTTATCTACCACAAGCAAAAGAGTAGTTTTGTCAAACATCTTCTGACACACGATACTTTTTGGCCACGTTTTAACTGTTAACTGTAATCCATGCCGGAATAACCATTTTGTCATAAACAAAACGGGCGGAAACATTGCAACATGATTCAATAAAGAGTTCAAGCTGTGTTTAATACATATATATGTATGTATATATAACTATAGGGTTTTCAATATAATAAAAATTCATATGGAAAAAACCAAACTTAATGCAAGAGTTAAAAAAAATTTGATTTTTAGAAAATGACTCTTCAGGAATTTCAAAGGGAAATACCTAATTTAAAGATTTTACAAAACAAAAGTAATTCTTAATAGAAAGTTTAAATCAAAAGCTTGTTTGTTTACTTGGATTTTTTTTGAGTTAGCTGTTGACTTCCGTCCCAGAAGTGTGTTTATCTAAAAATAAATGCGAACCTGCTTGAAGTTAGTAATCTATATCAGACCGAGTTAATTGTATGCGCGACACAAAAACCCACTCGGATCTATTTATTCATATCATCTATAAAATAAACATATACGCAACTGTAGACGAGAACTCTGAAAAAAACAGATGATCCGACCGAGGGGAACCTTCAGACATTGACCGAAGTTAGTTTAAGGTTGACAGATATCGCAGATGTGCCTATCTCTGTAACATAGAAATAATAAAAAATACAATCAAATTGAAATCCGTATGATGAATTAGTCGACTCATGATTTCCGACTCACAACTGATTTGCATACACGTACAAGTATGGCCAGTGCCAGTGTCAGTACCGGTTTTATTTTCTAAACTTGAACACACACACACACACACACTAAACACACACCAACATCGACTTTATTGCAATAGCAAATGGAATTAATTATGGTATCGTGTCGACGTGTACGGCGCCTGTGATCACCAGCAGCTCCTTTTTGGTTACCCAGCCAAGCTTCAACTTGGGCAGTTGGAGCCGAGGTGCCAATGGAGCCGAATGGAGTTCGTGACTCGACGCTGGAGCTGGCGCTGGCACTAGGCCCGGCTAAGATCTAAAAACCTAAACACGTTTAGGCCATGCCGGTACAAAGAGCAGTTTTCCCTCGCCAATGGGGAAACCTCAGCGCGCTTGGCCAGCAGCTCTGCATAGCCAACTCGGTAAATGTATCTGTATCTGAAAATGTATCTGTATCTGTGACTGCACATTTGTGTGTGTGTGGTGTCTGCTTGCGGCTGAAAGTCGCAGCCGAACGGGCGTTGCATGCTGTCGGGTTGGCACCCACGCAAATTGTGGCAAGAAACCAAAAACCGATCTCTAGACGATAGACGATAAGTATCTACATCTACTGGAGAACTGAGGTGTGTTGGTGTGTGTGTGTGTGTGTGTGTGTGCTTGTGTGAGTGTTCGTGCGTCTAATTAAACGTCTTACAAGCCAGGGTGCATACATATCTATAGTATAACCACTCGATATGGTCATACATTATTGTCGATAAATGCCATTTTATTTTTGCTATTGGCGCCGCAAGTAATTTAACTGCGCATTTGCATTTGCAAAACAATCCTATCTATGTATGTGAGTGTGTGTGTGTGTGTCTACGATCGTTGCCCTAGTGAACAACAAATTTAACTTCAGAGCTTATTGTTTACCACATTGCCCGACATCGCATTATATACATACATATTTATTTATTTATTTATTGTTTTGTCCAAAAAACCAATGCAAGTCGAGCCAGACGAAAGAGAGCACAAAACACGATCTCAACTTGGTTCGAATATTGATTATACATACATACGAATTTTGACATACATACAGATGTATATAAATATGTCATATGAAGTAATATTTATGCATATTTATTCATATGTTTATGGCTCTGGTCTGCGTGCCAGGCGCCTTTGCTATTTGAGAAACTAGAAATCAAACACGAGTTTTCCAATAGTCGTTAAAACTTGAAGCCTGCAGTCGAAACACGTCTCAAGCATTGACGATCTATGTGTGCGCATCGATATACATAAAGTAAATGCCCTTTGACAGCTCCTCTCTCGATTCTGATTAGTTCTTATATAATATTGACTGCTAAACAGGAAATACAAGTATTTAATGCTCCTGAACTTTATAAATTTATAATGATGTTTACTTTTTCAAAAGGGTAAATCGATAAAAAAAAAGTAAACCAGCAAAGTAATTTACTTTGATTAAGAATTTGGGGTCTCTCATATCTTATACAACAGTTCCTGTTGGGCCTTACCTAAAATCGGTTCATACGATAATTCGTGAATCAAAAAGTACATGTTTTGCAATCGTTAAAAGAAAGTAATTGTTTGCCAGCCTGAAACTTGTTAACTTTTTCTCGAATTCTGACTAACAAATTGAAAATATTCGAAGATTCATGCGTTGTTTATCAAGCTAGCAACAATTGCCGTCACTGATAAGCAAACAGTTCCCCAAAAAATTCGATTGCAATGAACTAAAAAATCCCCCTTCAGGATCGAACCAGTATGTACCTATGAGATTAGCGTATTTGGATCTCATGATGTCAACTTTTCGCATCATCAGTCGCTAATTGAGTTTATCAACAGAGCGCTTAGCAAGTTTTTGTTTTGGGTTTTTGTGGCCATTCCGATGAATCTGATAATAACATGAACATCGGCTAGCGATGGAGTCGTCCAAATGAATCCGTTACCAATTACCGCCCATTGCCACCGCAGGTTTGTGTGGTTATATCGAACTTGCTGTACGTTATTGTTCATTAAATAAACGCATTTTCTGTTATCTTCCGCGTTCGCGATAAGATAAGCTTTGATACCGCTGTCGTTCTTGGTATCGAAATGAATAACAATAAGAGAATTTTGTTGGGAAGTTTGCAAGGCTTCGAAAGCTGTTGTAAGGAAACAGATTCTGTCATTATCTAAGCCACTTGTTTTCGCTCGTTTCGTTTCAGTTTGCGAACATTCACAATGGGTCGCCAGTCAAGACTGGTGTTGCTGCTGGTCATCTCTCTGGGTGTGCTGCACGTGACCCAATCGAAGGATACCGCCAAGGTACTGACCGACAATGCGCTGAGCAACGAGCTGTTTTCCGCGGAGGAGCTCGATGACCAAGTGGCCGGCATCAAAATCTCCACACCCAAACAGGTGAAACCGGTGCCTGTGGAGACGACCACAAAGAGCGCAGAAAAGTCCGCGCATGAGGTCGGTTATGAGACGCTAAAGGACTTGCTGGAGGCGGCCAAGCACAGCGTTGCCCTGGCCGAGGATCCGCGCTTTAACAAAATGCTGCCCGATCGCCTCAAGCCGGAGAATGCCACAAACAGCAAGAACAGCACCGAGGACAACTATGAGTACGACTGGAACTACGACTTTGACAACTACGACAGCGATTCTGAGCAGGACGAAGAAGAAGAGGTCAAGGACACGACCAGCGCACGGCCCAAAAAGTCCAAGACCACCAAGACAACCACGCCCAAGCTACGTCCCATCGAGGAAAGCTCCTCCACCAAGCCCAAGGTGAGTTCTATACCACAGCCAGTTGAATCGCCAACCACATTTAAAACGATTTCAGGCCAAGAGCAGCAAAGACGATGACGATGCTAAGGAGAATAACATTGATAGTGATTCCAACTACGAGGAGTACGATGATGACGATGACGACGACGACGAAGAGGACGAGTAAGTTAATGTTCATATTATTTTTTACGGATCAAACGATAAAATGTCATCATGATAATATCTTAGCATATTTAGATTTTTGTTTATACCAAAATGGAATTATAGATTCTGTTTAAATTCAAATTACAATATCTATCAATAAACAACTCCTTCACGTTCAGTTTTTTTTTTAACTTTTTTTTTTTGTCAATATGTTAATTAAGATTTTGTATTAAATAGGAATAGAAATATTTCCAATTTCCCAATGCACTTTTTTATTAAAGGATCACAATAAAAGAATATATTAAATCACCTTTGGGATAAGCTAATAATTTTAAAATTTTTTCAATTAAAATGTAACCTCCAGCTCCGACGATGACGACGAGGCGGACAAGCTGCTGGATGAGGAGCAGGTGGTCTTTAGCGAGAATGTGCCATGCCCCAGATACTGCGACTGCTCGCGTAACATCAACAGCTACCTGGTGGCAACTTGCAGCAGGTTTGTGCAACGATTTTTAGTGCTCAGCACTGAGTAGATGAGAACTGACACTCTGTTTATTTCAAGATTGGACCCGGGTACACAGAAGTTCGGTTCGGATATCACCGATTTGGTTGTTACAAATGTGGGTCCCAAATACCCAATCCTGCTGGGCCCCAAGTTCTTCCAGCAACTGGGTCTGAAAAATGTTGCCACCATCAAGATCGCCAATTGCACCATTGAATACATGCACCCAGAGGCCTTCCATGGCTTGGGCGAGCTGTATTCCGTCAACATGACAGATGTTGGCCTGGCCATTCTAAACCCGGACACTTTTGCTCAGAACAAGAAGCTGCGCATGCTCACCATCTCCGGAAATGATCTTAGTGTCATGTCCACACTCCACTACTTGCTGAAGGTATGTTGAACAGTCTCATGAGATCGTTTTGCTTTACTCACAATTCAATTCCCATTTAGTCTTCCAGCATTGAGGAACTGGACTTTTCGCGCAACAATCTAATGGAACTGAATCCCACCGCCTTTTCGGAGCTCTCCAACATCATATACATTAACCTGTCCCAGAATAACCTGCAAAAGATACCCGAGAATGTGTTCGAATCGGTTCAAACCATCGAGGAATTGGACTTGTCCTACAATTCATTGAAAGACCTCCCACCAGCTGTCTTCAAGCGCACAGCTCTGTCGATCCTGCATCTGAAGTATAACACTTTTACCGGCGACTTGCACTTTGGCGTCAAGGATCTGCAGCAGTTGGACCTGAGCTTTAATTCCATTGTCAAGGTGCATCACACGATGTTCGACAAAATGCCTGGCTTGACGAATCTGAATCTTAAGGGCAACGGCATCACCAAAATTCAGCCCGACTCTTTCCTGACGCTGAAGAACTTGCGCCACATTGACCTGTCCATGAACGAGCTGGACCAGGTCTCCAGTATGTTGTTCTTCAAGAACTCTGAGCTGGACGTGATCCGCCTGAATGACAATCCACGATTGAGTCAGCTGCCCACTGACGGATTCGTCAGCTACAACGGCTACTTCACAGTCTACTATCTGGATCTCTCGAACTGCGCCATTGGCGCCTTGGGACACAAGACATTTTCGACCATGCCACACTTGACCTCACTGAAGCTGGCCTGGAACAATATTAACAATTTGCCCCGCGAGACGTTCGCCAGTCTCACCAAGCTAATCGATTTGGACTTGAGCAACAATCTGATTTCGAAGTTGGACGAGCTACTCTTCATGGAAAACAACGAGCTGACCAAGCTTAACCTGGCCGGAAACGCCATTACCAAGTTGCCAGTGCGTCTCTTTATGCCGCTGCGCGAGCTGCGATCTCTGGATGTTAACGACTGCGAGTTGACATCGTTGCTGGCCGACAAAGAGTTCGGCACCGGCTACAAGTTCTTCCAGACGCTGCGTTTCTTTAATGCCTCAGGCAATCTGATTAAGCGGATTTCGCCCTCTGATATTAAGAGCTTCATTAACCTGCGCACCTTGGACATAACACACAATCCACTGAGGTGCGACGATGACTTCCAGCAATTCATCAGCTATGTCTCGCTGCACACACATGTGGTGCCCAAAAAAATATCCGTCCTGGCGAATCTGGGTGAGTTGACCTCGCTGGTAACTGAGACCCAGGCCGGTTGGACTGATCTCGCCCAGGAAGTGTGCAAGCACAATAGTTCGTCCAGCGAGGAGGAGGAGGAGATGCTCGAGAAGCGCATTGCGGAGAGCGAGAACAAGCTGGACGCTGACGAAAAGTTGCTGAGCGTTCTGGATAAGAGTGTGCTGGACAAGACTAAGCTGAACAACATGAAGCAAATAATGAAGGGCTCAGACAACACTGAAGAGGATAAGGAGAAGGAGTCTGAGAGTGCCGAGGAGGACTTGAACAATGGTGGCGAGGAAAAAGAGGACAATGACGACTATGACGACGACACTGACAGCGTGTACGAAGATGACAGCGACAGCGATGAGGATGATGAACAGCCCGCCAAGAAGATCGATAAGAGCAAGTTTGTGAACGATTTCAAGAAATACATGGAATCCGAGCTGAAGCCCGAGATCAAGGATCACGGCCTTAAGGTCGAGGAAATTGAAATGTCAAAGGAAACCAAGGATAAGTTTTTGCTAGGTTTGTACCATATGATGATCCCCATTTTTTTTGTGTCAGTATCTCCAATTTACTCTAAATTCTATTTTAGACAAGCTGGGCGTTAACAGCGATGAGCTGAACAGCGACGAGGAGGAGATCATCATCGTGCGCGGCCACAGCTCCAACTATTTGATACCAACCATAATTGTGAGCACATGCCTGGTGATCATTGTCTTGGGTCTCGCCAAGATGGTGATCATGATTATGCGCAAGCGGGGCGAGCGTTATCGCATGGCATTATTGGCCACAAAGAATTCGTTCGTGTACCAGAAACTCACCGAGGATATCGTGAAGCCGACTACCAGCAAGGAGCCAAAACAACCAAAGGTGCACCGATACGCGCCCATCAATCAGGTCTAAGTCCGTATCGCACAGTAGGCAGCTCCGAGGACTTCGTCGTGGGGCGGAGCGCGGGAGTCGAGACGCTGTTGCGCTGTTTTTTTAATTTATAAGTTAATTAATAGTTAAACACGTGAAAATTGCAAACAACAGGTCATTTTAAATACAAAATACAAAACCGGTTCGGCTGGACTTAAAAGATCCCCAACTCGAGTCAAGTTTGGCCGTTTGTCAGCATTGGCAGCCGAAAGAGCGATAAAGTCGCGCATGAAAAAGTATTAGCAAAAAACTGAAAGGAAATACTGAAAAGGAAAACCCCTCCCCCCTATAATACCTGCCTATCTATCGATATAGCAAATAGTTGTTGTACTTAAATCGGTTGCAACCACCGATAAATAAAACCCGCGCGAACAATTAGAAAACCGTTTCGGGAGCAACGGACTTGAAACTGATTGAGACGCCGCCGTATTATTTTCAAATTCTGTTGACATTTGTATACTTTTTGGAACAGTTCGAAGATGTAGTGCCATTCTGCCGAAATTCATACTATAATAAAGTCACTGAGCGAAGGAAAAATAGAACGAGAGATTGAGAGAGAGAGAGCTATACATATATATATTTTAATCTGGCAATCAGTCATATTGAAACGGTTGGGCAAATGGATACGAGTATGTATCTGCAGATCTGATCCTGTCAGACTCCTTAATGATAACTTTTGATTTCAAATCTGGGCTAAATAAGAAGACGCCAAGCATATTAATTACTACGTTAAGTCTTTTTTATTATTCTTTCAATCAAATCAAACAAATGTTGGACCTTAAAACATATTCTAAAGCCAATAAATTATTTTAACCAAATTCAACATAATCTTTACAATATAAAATACTTAAATATTTTATTATACACAACTAAATACAATAAAATGTAATTATTTATGAATTGGTCTTGGGTGGTATCACATCAAATTTACCTTTTTACTCTAAGTCAGTTTTTAATGAAAAATAAAATTCAAAACGAAAGATAACCTACCCAATTAAAACAAGTAAGATTGCTCTAGTCGGGACCTCCCGACTAGGAGATACCCTGAACCCAGCATTTAACACATACACACAAACTCTCGGCACTAAAT
>SCDY01002265.1:0-17820 GCA_004143825.1 Drosophila micromelanica | reverse complement strand
TTTAGTGCCGAGAGTTTGTGTGTATGTGTTAAATGCTGGGTTCAGGGTATCTCCTAGTCGGGAGGTCCCGACTAGAGCAATCTTACTTGTTTTTATTTATATTTGTTAATTTCTGTGTTTTATTTTAGCAATGACGTCATGTATAATAAATTATGCATACCGCACACACACTCACACAAATAAAGTGTCTTTATTTACAAGTAAACAATTTGTAGCTTGATTTTGATTTTTTTTTATTTGACCCGCAACAACTTGTTAACATTGCCCGTAAAGGGGGGTTGTGAGAGGAGAGGGGTTGTCCCCACGGGAAGTTGCGACAAAGCGCAATCGAACTTCAAATAATTGAATAATTTTTGCATTCTGAGGTGTTTTACAATGACATAAATTAGCCGGCGCAACTGGCCTGAATTGGATGTTATTCTCCTATACCCTTTAACCAGTGATAAAGGGCATAAAGGTTTTCTTCAGCTGTTTGTCGAAAGCTGCAAAAGCTAGAATTTTAAATATATCTCTATATTTAATTTTCGATAATTTTCCAATAATTTCCTAAGATCGATATATATCGATTTAGAAATCAGAGTTTCGTTTATTTGGAAGATTATAAAAGCTGGAGCCATCAAATTTGGTAGGTATATTTTTGTCTAGTATTTTTTTTTAGCCTCGCCTCTAAATTAAACTTAAGGGCTACAGCCTTGCACTTTGTGTGTGTATATTAGAGATTAAGTGCATGCAAGGAAGTTTGAATAGTTTTTCAGGCAGGGTATTTTAATACCCCTTTCAACTAGAGCACTATTTGTTGTATTATTTATTTTTTTTTGTTTTTTGGTTTCTTTGCATATGTAAATTGGCTTACAGCGCCTTCCGTTTTGTTTATAAAATTTTATGCAGACGAAGCTGATGTTCGCTTATCTTGGTATCTGTGTACGTGCGTGCGTGTGTGTGTCTGTTTGTCTGTCTGTCGTATGGTCAGCTGCTTCGGCCATGCGACTTGTACAGTTAGTAACAATGTAAATCTGGCACTAGTTGTTCGTGGGGGGAAAACAACAACAAAACAAACATTACACAATGTTTAACGTGGAGAGCGAACAGGAAAATGCATTTGCGGGCTGGCAACGCTGCAACAACTCTGATTGGACATTGAGCTGCGTTGGCATGCCCACTTCATCCTATGTCTCTCTCACTGTATGCATGTGTGTGTGTGTTGCGTGAGTGTTTTCTATGGGAACTGATGAAATAATAATAATAAATAAAACATAGTACGCCCAACTACTTTAACTGCGCTAGTTTCGAGCATAAAATACAGACAAAAAAAAACAGATATCATTCACACACACACACTCACACCTGGCGTGTCAATGCGGCCACAACATATGCGTCATGTTTTCCCACTAATGCGGTACGCTATTTATTTAGCACCGTTTTCACTTTGCGCTCAATTTTATCAGTCCCCGCTCGCGCACACACACAATTGTCGCTTAAACGTCCGTTTAAAATTAGCACTTGTTACTTGTGTGTTCTCATTTTCATTAACATACCTTAAGTATTTGTTTCGTTTTTTTCTTTTTAGTTTTTTTTTGGCGTGCTATGTAACAAGAACAAGAACAACAACTGAAAAAAAAGGAAAACAACAAACCGCTTGGAACGTTGGACACGAACGCAGCACGCTGCGCGTTCAACCCAAAAGCAAACACAATAACTGAATATACCTTTAACGGTGTGACCAAAGCAGCCAAATGTTATATTCCAAATTACTTTATTTTTGCTATTAATATTCTGGCATTACGACTAAACGCGCAATTTTTTGATTATCTCGTATTGGCCTTTGTATGTCAAGCAGAGAATTCGTTTTTCGATTTGTAGACAAAAAAAAACAACAACGCACTTTGAACGTTATACATGAACGCAATAACAACTAAAAATACCTTAAACAGTGTGACCAAGCCATATGCATTATTCCAATTGGCTGCCGCAAGTATTGGCACTCACACAGTCTGGCAGCACTTCTTAACGCGCCGTTAATTGAATTTTGACAGACGTCGCCCACTCTATGTCAGAGTTGTGAATTTATAGAAAAGTTGGTGTGTCAAGCATAATATTATATTTGGTTCCATTTTAGTTATGAGGCGAAAAAAACCATTTAAAATGTGTACAACATAAAATAAGTATATATTCAGGTTAGAGCAACAGAACACGCATCGTTATCATTGTCTTTTTGCAGCAAGTTTGGAGTAGCAGTGAGTACAATAAATACTATCTACCATACCATTGCTTATGTTTAATAGGGAAACTGGAATTCGCTGGCTTTATCCATCATCACTTAAATACATTTTTTTTTTATGTTTTGTATATGCTTTGCTTAGTCTAATTCTGTTCACATTTGTGCATCGGGACAGTTTAAGAGACGATGACAATCAAAAGTGATCAAGAGTCCTAATTGGAGTATTGCACTGAACGCTCGCATATTTCAAGTAAATCAACTTAAAGTTTATTGCTAGGGTCAAGCAATCCGTGCTAATTCATCAGATAATGTTTTTCTTGCTTCGACTTACAATCAATTTGAAACTAACAGTTTGCATATAGTAAACATTTAGCTGACAGACAGACATACTTCATGTGGAGTTGTAAACAATATTTGAATTTAAATGAAATATATGTATTCATATATCGTATATATATATAGATATATGGATTGTGTGTTTGAAGTTAATTAGTTAATTTTAAGCACTAGAAATAAAAGAATTGTTTTCAAATATCAATTGGACAGTGTTTGCTATTGTTTGATCGCTTAAAATTTTCATCTTCATTGAAGCTTCTAAAAATTTGGTATGCACATACATTGAAGAACCCACAGACTTACACACACACACACACACACACGCACCATCACACTCGCTCTCGTTTTCGTATTCGTATTCGCACAGGCACACACACACGCACACACAGCGCATGGTAGGAAGTGGGTTAGCAATAATTCATTTTCGATTCCTCTTAAGATTTGTATAACATCAGCGTTCGTTAATCCTTCGATTGATATTGGGTCTCCTCTAGCTACCAATGGCAGCTGCATGTTCGAACGGTCCATTCGGTCCATTGCCATTAGTTTCGGGGTCGCTTTTACTTGGTTCTTATGTTGCCAATCCGAGCGTTTTGCGCACCAATCTCTGTGCAATTTTATTAAACTCCTCTCTTCGCTCCCGCCACATTATCGCAGCATCCACATTGGCGCCGCTCTCATCATTTGGTTCTAAAAAAGATTTAATTTTTTAAAATTCGACCAATTTTATGTTCTTTGTTTGTTTATGTTGTTTCTATACCCTTGCAGTGGATACTATATACATTTCCGACCCAATAAAGTATAAATACATTCTCGGATAACTATATTATATAGCTAATGAGTTTCTGTATAAGAAACAAACGGATCAATATCGGACTACTATATTATAAATATAGTTGGCATATAAAGACTAAATTAAAGAATGATTATACTATCAAAACTTCGGAAATAAAAGTGTCAATATATATCTACAACACATATCATATAGCTACAACAATCGGTCTAAAATAAGTTTTTCTCTGAATAACTATTTTTTAAGATGGTTATTTTGAGTGTGATTATGCTTCCAATTTGATACAAATTGAACAACTTATTTATGTATATAAAACATTTTGTTTTCCAAGATACCCAACTCAAATTTGACAACTTTGAGTTTCCCTATGCTCCTGACACACTACTATCAAATAAATCCTTCCGCAGGAGCTATCCGCTCCAAAATCACACAACTACGAAAATCTTCCAAATGTCTGCAAGGGCATTCAATCTTCGGTAGCCCGAGGAGAAAGTTCCTTTCCTGCTGTTAGCTTAGCTTAAAGTCAAGATTTACCCGCTAGCATGCTGACCACGCTCAATAGAATCTTTTCGACGCTCTGGACGGGACTCCAGCGTTCGGCGGACAGTTCGTAGCCCATGGGATCGTCACCGGGAGCGTGTAATATTGATATGCAAACGCGGCCATCGGCGAAGATGTTTGGATGAAACATATCACAAGTGAATTTCATTTTTGGTGGACTCAGTGGATAGTCGGGTGGAAAAACTAAACGGGCTGGAAAAACGCCGCCCTCAAAGCAGGTGCCTTCGGGTCCGCTGCAAAAGTGCAAATTAACGATTATTAAGCATATTTACGATAATAAATTCATTATTTGATAATGCGAGCCAACTCACGCAATCAGCGCCTCCCATTCAAAGAAATTGTCCTCACTGATGGGTCCAGCTGCAATGCCCTCTGGCGGATCCATTGTCAACTCTGGAAAAGCAACAACAACAGTGTTGTATTCGGGAGCAATTGCGGACTTTAACGGGACAAGCTAGCACACTCACCCCGCACCCTGCCCCGCCCAAATCAATTCACCTGTGCTCGACACTTACGTTTGTACTCCGCCATCAGGCGACGCAACGCCGAGCCAGCCATTTGTCGTCAAATTGCAGCTCGAGGTCAAGTTGAGCGAAAAAACACCACGCTGGTATTGGTATTTCTGTTGTTATTGGCGAGCGTGTGGCATAAAGTTGCAGAGTGTTAAATTATATATATGTATATATATGCATATATGTGTATATACATACATATATATATGTATATAATGTGTATGTGTATATATAGATGGTATATAAAAAAAAACAAAACTTTTGAACTACGGGTGTATGTGTATTTATTTTGTTCGTATGCGTATGTCAATGTCGGCCAGCTTGACAAAAAAAAATGAAACTACGTTTCGTCGCTAGGGTTGCCAGGCTGTTCGCTAGCCAAATTCATTCGTTGAATATACAAAACATATGTTAATTATTGCAGTAGTGTGCACAAAGCGACGGGTCTAACTGTTTATAATAAGCATTGATTGTTTCTTTTTGTCACATTGCCTCTCGCTTTTGTATATGTTGTAATGCAATTGCGTTAGCAGCTGAGTAATTTCTGATTTTCATTGCTTTTCTCTGTATGCGGTGTGTGCGTGTGTGTGTGCCCTGTGCTTATGTGGCAGCTCTGTCGTTTAAAATACTTTGCGGGATCTGGCAACGTGATGTATTTAATATTTAAAAACAGATTGTAAACCTATATGTTAATCTTTTCAAATTATAAAATTAAAACCTCTTAATTTCGATATCGCAATTGTGATTCAATTTAGTTGGGTGCTGAATAATGAGTTTTATTGTTTTTGTCTGAGCTATGTGGCAGCTCTGCCGTTTGTAATATTTTGCGAGATCTGGCAATGTGTTGTATTTATTATTTGAAAACGGAAAATAAACATATATGTAAATCTGTTTAAATCATAAAATTAAAGCTCATTATGTTGCGCTCGTCGTTGAGTGGCAGGTAAATGTGCTTTAAGTTCGCGCCAGAAGTCAACGCGTGGCTGCAGCAGCGCCGCCTCCATGCGCAGCAGCGGTGGCAGCGTCTCAATGTCCTCCTCCGTGTCCAGCTTGGAGCCAAGTCGCGCGTACTCCACAGGATATGTGGACGTGGGCAGCCAAGTGGGTAAGTTGCTGGTGCCAAGCACAGGATTCGGATCACTATCAGAGAAATGTTTGCTTTCAGCTAACTGCGTGGAACAGCCCCGAAGGTCAATGCTTACCCCGTGCGCGCAAAGTTAACCCAGAGGCGGAGCATTAGTTCGCGCAGCTGGAGATCCTGGCGCGTCGGCACAGCGCTGACGAACAGTTCCTGCCCAATGGGAAACAGATACTGCAGCTCCTCCGCATGGCAGGCGCCGTAGAACTCGTTGCGTGCGCCCTTAAAAATCTCCGAAAAACTGGCGGCGCCCTTGTGATCAAATAGATAGACATAGGTGGGCGCCAACGTCTGCTGCTCCTGCTCCTGCTGCTGCTGATACGTGTCCAAGCGCAGTCGCAAATACTCATCGATACCAGCCACAAACCAGCCGTCAGAGATCAGCTGTAAGCATAATATTTAAATATACGTTTATATATATTTTTATTAACACAATTCCTTTGCAGGCACCGCGTACATCGGTCAAGTTCTGGTGATTGGACTTGTTGTAGTTGTGGCCCGCCTTGAAGTAGAAACTCTCGATCTGACGCGTTATCTGCTGCTGTGTCTCGTCGTCGTGGTGATCATAATTGAGCACAACGGGCAGTAGCTGCTCAAAGTAGGTCTTGAACTCCGCCATGAGATGTGGCAAATTCAGCAGCGCCGCCGTCTTCAGCAGCCCCTCCTCGGCCGTCACGCCGATCATTAAAGGCAGCGCCTGGCCATGTGGAGGCGGCGCCTCGCGCGGCCGCTGCGTTAGAAAGGCCCCATCGTGGTCGGGCTCAACCACAGGCGGAAATGGTATCATAGGATCAAAATCCCACACCTGCCGAGTGCATCAAAGGTTTTAGATGGTACAGATGGAACATTTGTATGTGCACACTTACAAACATATCGTACAGCGTGGCCACAACATCCTCCGCCCGCTTGCCGCGCAGACACTTCAATTGCGCCGACCAATCCTCGCCAGCAGCGGTGCAGTTCAGCAGCTCGCTCAGCTTGAGCGCACGTTGAGCGGCCACGCCTTCGTGTGCTGGCTGCGCCCACGGATTAAAATAGGTGCCCGATTGGGCAATGCCGCGGTGCAGAAGATCGCGCGATTTCTCGGAGAGCATGTGATAGGTGACACTGGCGCCACCGGCGCTCTCGCCGAACACCGTAACGCTGTGCGGATCGCCACCGAAGGCGGCTATATTATCGCGCACCCAGCGCAATACCTGCAGCTGATCTTTCAGTCCATTGTTGCCGGGACAATCGAGCGTCTCCGTGCTGAGGAAGCCGAGTGGACCCAGCCGAAAATTGGCCGAGACGAGAACAATGTCGTGCTCCAGTAGAAAGTCGGGGCCATAGAAGCTGCTGATGCCCGAGCCGCACTGCCAGCCGCCGCCATGGAACCAGACCATCACAGGTAGCGGCGTCGCTGGCACCGGATCTGGCGTGTAGACATTGAGGTACAGGCAATCCTCGGAGCCCTCAATGATCATGTCGCGTCGAAACGGATCACGTTGCATGCAAATGGGCGCATCCTTGACGGCCAATCGTTCGCCGTGCCAGCCCGGCTGCTCCACGGGCGCCTGGAAACGGAGCTCGCCCAGCGGCGGCAGTGCATACGGCACGCCCATAAACGCCCTCATATGCCGGCCACTGTGCGTCGTCCTGTGGCGGCCGACCAGCCAGCCGCCGTGCGGCAACTGCACATGCATGCCCTGAGATGCGCGTCCATCCACGCCGTCCATGAACGGAACGGTCAACAGCACCAGCACCAGCATCCAGTTGTTTGCCATTTTGTCAGGTCTTGAAGTCAAACTGATTTGGCCAATGCGCTGCGCTGCCAGTTTTAAGATTACAACATCAACGCGGCTAAAACGCGCGCGCACAGTGGCCAAAAACTGCAAATCATTGGATCAGCTTCCAAACCCAAACAAAACATTTAATTTGGACATTTGTTTATAATAATTTATTTTTTTTCGGTTGTCGTGCGTGGTTTTGATTAAACCTAAACAGGTTGTAAAATCCCCGAAAATTAGCAAAAATAATACGATTTTTTTCTTATGAAAAAAAAAGTTGATCTGACAAGTGCACAAAATTCGTACAGTCACAACAATTAAGAAAAAACGCAAAATTTGTTTTATTATTAAATTTGTATTTTAATTTTGATAATATAAGCTTTGACTATTTTAGTGGGTACCAAAAATGTATATATTTTTTTTTAAAAATATTTTAATATATTCAACTGATTTATTTAGTAATTAAGTACATATTTTACAAAGTTCTACGTTGCACAGAACATGTGCCTGCTCGAGTTTACAGAACGTTTTGTGCCACTGTGCATAGCACTAAACTCGTTTACATATATAAGTGAATCTTATTTTGCCCATTAATTTAAAATGCGTATTTTGTTTTCTTTTTCTTTGTTTTGGCAGATTATTATCATAGGTTTATATTCATAAGTCTCATTTTGAAGCACTGCTTTAATTTTTTGACCAGCGCACAGTGATCCGAGCACAGTTGCGAATTCCTTTGTTGTCTGAGATAGAAAGTCGCCAGCTAGTTATTATTTACAAACATTTATTTTTTATTATTGCAATTAACATGTTTTGCTTAAGTAATTTTTGTTGTTGTTGGTTCCACTGTGCGATGGCACCTAATGGTTCTAAAAGTGTGTCGCCTAAAAAACTAAAATAAATAAAAAATAATTAAGACACAAAACAACTACAAATATTTCGGACATTTTGGCCTTTCAATTTGCAGTAACTGGTGTTACACGATCCACAACATACTCAAGATGGAAATCGCAATGTTGTTTGCCACTCAAATTCAACTCGAAGTCAACTGTCTGTCGGATCAGTCCAACAAAATATAGACACCAAACGTGGCCTTCGGACCGCCAGAACTGAGCCATGATTTGATATGTTTTATGAATTAATTTCATTAGTGGCGCCAAAATATGTCTACTTAAAAATGTTGCATGCACCAAATACTTCAGACGAGTTTAAAATAAAAATTCGAAAATTAAAAAAAAAAAACAAAATAAAACAAGTACAAAAATGCACTTTGTTTGACTTCGAAACTTGAAAGTTATAAAGTAGTACAATATGATAAGGTATGTTCGACTAGCAGATACCTTCGAAAGGATATACAAGTAATAATAATATTACATTATATATATAAAAATTATAAAAGTGTATAATAAAATATAAGTTACATTTCGTAATAAACAATATAAATAAATTTGCCAAAAATATATATATAATATGTGCATGATTTGCAGAACATTTTTAGTGCTCTGTTACTTTCTTGAAAGCATTTTTTGTTTTAAATTCGCATTTTTATATTTAGAAAAAAAAAGGTTTAGAAAATATGTTTCTTTTAAAATTAAAGTACGAAACATTTTAAGAACTATTTAGAAATATTTACCTGATTCTATTAAAAATGTGTAAAATTAGCTGTGGCTTAAAATTTAAAAATTGTGGAATTTGAATTGTATATACCTCATAAGTATAGCGAGTACAGGGTATAAATATTGAAGCGCACTTAAAAAATGCCTTTGCATGCCAAAAAATGCCGTCAAGCTAATAAGGGAAGCGTCTGCGGCCTTTGAAGTTGAATTTGTCCAACCTGATGAAGATGAGTGAGAGAGCAATGGCAAAAAGAAAGAGAAAGAGAGAGAGTGAGACAGCAATTGCTGGCTTCCATGTATGCCTTTGATTTTCGCTTTTATTTTTATTAATAGCCAGCTTTTTTACCTTTTTGCTGGGTTCACTAATATGCGACAAATAGTTTGACCGGGCTCCGGCACAGTTTGTTTTTATGACAAATGTGCACGTCTAGGCCGCAGATTTATTTAGTTATTTAGTTAGAACCATTTTTAATCCACTTGAGTGGCCATTTGTCAAAGCCAAAAAAAAGCAAGCCAAAACAATGGACATTGGCCAATTGGTCATCAGAGAATATGTAGAGGGAAAGCGAGGGGGAAAGTAAAAGTGAAAAGTACTTAATTTATATGATTTTAGTATATGCTAAAAAACATCAAATCTTATTACTTACGTCAGTTTTTATTTAGTATTTATTGAAAAAAATATATCCATATATATTTCAAGTTGATATTTATTACCTTAAATTAAAATTGTAAAAGAAAACAATGCCCCAGGCTTTTTGTTCAAGTTGGTGTGAATAAATAAAGGGTCATGTTAAATGGTTATTTATTTAAGATTTTTTTGTTTAATTTTTACCCAAAAAAAATATAAACAAGCCGACCTTAATGTTGAATGATACCTTAAAGTATTTGTGCTTTTTTATTTATTTACATATTTTGCTTGGATTATGCAGGCATTTGCACTTTAAAAACAGAGCGGGGATTCCCCGGCTACAGCTGGCCAGAACCCAAACCCAAACCCGAACCCAAGCCCCGAAGACCCAAAACAAACCTCTCACCCAATTGTCAAAAAAACCCTTTTGGCCAAGGTTCTAGTCGAGCCCAAGGCAAATGAAAATGTAAAAATTAAAATGATTTATTGAAGGTGAAATATTTATTGTTTTTTACACAAATTCTCGTTGTTGAACATTTTTTTTATTGTTTTTTTTTTTTTTTTTTTGAAAATAAACAAAAGGCCGCGCGGCATCTTTTGAATTCTTGTTTCTTACTCCTTTGAGCTCTCGCCCATTTCCCCCTAGCTCCATCCAAAAAAAAAAAGTGAAATAATTATTAACAAAACACAAGCTGGCAACTGCTTAGAAATATGCGGGCCACGTCCCCCTCCAGTCCCCGGCCAAGTATTTATTTATTCTACGTTTTGGGTCAATTCCTCTGGTTTCATTTAATTAAAAAGAAAAGCGCGCGCGACGCATAATAAAAAAAAAATATATATAAATATATGTATATATCCACATGCATGTCTGTCCTTGGTCCGCACCCCCTCGGTTCACTGACTGCGTGGGCTGGCTTGTTGGCATCCGTATCCGTTGTATTTACTTAGGATCAGGTGGTGAGCCGGCCGTTCACAAAAAAAAAACGCGGCGCAAACAATGCAAAGAAGCCGCCCGCCGCCGCAGCCGAAGCCAAATTTCAATTTCGCGGTTACTGCATATTTTCCCAGCCTTTCTACCTCAAATAATACCCTGTACTGTAAGCCAGCGACGGGGTATGCGTATGCGTTTGACACCATTTCAAGAAAACTATTTATTTATCAAGTTAGTAAATTAATTGGAATTATTTCATTAAACCAGTCTGGTAAGTTTCTTTAGCTTTGCACTTAAGCTTCTCACTTTGCTTATCGTTTTTTTTTGCTTCGTTCTTTACAATTTTGCTTATTTATTTTTCCTAATTTTTTGCTTCTCACTTAGCTTCTTGCTTTATATTTATTAGCTCATTGCTTTAACTCACTTTTACTTGCTCGTATTTAATTGCTGTATTTTCTGGCTTCTTGATTTAGTTGTCATTTTGCTTCTCCCTTCGCTTCTTGCTTTGTTTCTTATTTAGCTAAGTATGTTTTGCTTCTCACTTCATTAATTTGATCGATTTGCGTTCGTATCTTCGTTTGGATCTGCTTTAACTTCTTGCTTAGCTTCTTTCTTTGCTTATTGTAAAACATCTCGCTTCTTCCTGCTTTTATTTTTACAGGGCATCTCTGAGTCGCTTAAGTTGAATTTGTGGCTTTATGACTTGTTTGGCTTTGACGTTGTGAGGGCTGTTTGGGGGCAGAGATGGGTGTGGGAGGGGGGTGGAGGGGGGGTAATGGCTATGGAATTTAAACGAAATTTTTCGAAACGAACAAAAAACGTTTCCAAAGCCAAAATGGAACTTTAAAAAGTCAAAACGCAGCGGCTTAAGCGATAATTGGCCACTAGAAAATGTCGATGGCAATGCGGATGCGGATGCGGATAAGGTTCTCGTTCCCGTTGTCGTTGTCGATGGCAATGTGATCCGATCCGATTCGATGTTGCAACACGCGGACATGTCCAATACCGAATGTAAATTGCCAATGTCCGGGCCGGGCTTAGAGTCTAAGCCGAAAAAGTTTCCAATCCATATTGTAAGTATGTCTGTGGTACAAATATATATATATTTGCTTCATTTTTTTTGTGGTGGTGGTGGAAAAGTCCAATGACAAGAACATGGACATGGACATGGACATTGGAGACAGGGGGAGGGGTGGGGGGAGATGCTCTCTGCCACAAATTGATATGCAGCAGCTGTTGCGTATTTGCGCGAGGGCGGCTATGCGGGGCGTGGCAGCTGTGCATTTTAAGCGCCGGCCCAACATGGCAATAATAATAAAAATATGTATACATATAGATGGCCATACTTAGGGCGTGCCAGGGGGGGGGGGCGGGGGGGGAGAGGGAGGATTAGCTCGCCTGATTGGACACGATGTGATTAACTTGTCGTCAGCGACAGCGGCTGATGTGATGCGCGGCACGTCGCGACACGCCACACAGCGACACGTTTACGCCGGCCCCCCCCCCCCCCCCCCCCCCCCCCCCCCCCCCCCCCCCCCACCCCCCCCGCCCCCCCAGCACCAGCAGCATCTCTCCCCCCCCCCCCCCTCGCTCCGCCCTGCTGTCCAACGCGCAACGCAAAAAGTGCAAAAGCCTTCTGTTTGCCCAAAATTAACCCATTAAGCACTCCATTAACGCCAGCTACCAATGCATGTGGGCCACCGGCTAATTAGTTGTGGCAGCTGATGCTAAAAACGCGCACACACACACACACACACACACATACATTCACGCACACACACCCTGTCGCGCCCTCAATTCCTTCCTTCCATAGTTAAGAGCTGCTGTCAAATTTAGTTATTCAGCGCGATTTAATAGAAATTCGAATGCATTGTACACCCTTACACACACACACACACACACACACACACACACATACGCAATTTTGTGCTTGCTAAAGCGAACCCTTTTCGACAATCCGTAAAACACCGACTAGCTACACTATTAAAACCAAATGCGCTGTTGCCAAAAAGCTCTTTATTTTTTTTTTCATTTATGTACTGTATATCTATGTGTATATGTTCAACATCTCACCTATTTTTTTGAACATCGATAATTATCGATTTAGGTATGGTTTTCTTTTTAAGCATATTTTACAAAATATAGATAGATAATAGATAAAATAGCTTTGTTTTATGTTATGTTTTTAGCAGGGCAATTTAGACCCCTCTATGCGATTCTCACGAGTTCAAGCGATGCCTACATACTTTTGGCTCTCCCTACCTCGCACTCTCTCATTTTCAGTCTCTCTTTGTTATGTATGCAATACAATTAAATGTAACTTTAAATATTAACTGTCATACTTACACAATAGATCGATATATATCGATACATCGCTTAATCCCATTGTATACCAGAATAAAGAAATATACGTTTTTAGCTCTACATTACTATAAAGTTTATATAATTTTGATCAATAAATCTGAAGTAACTAGTTGGTTCTTACCTTCTTATACATAGATAAAGTTTTTTCTTTGCCACACACATGGGCCACATTAAAGCCGTGGCCTTTAGGCTTTTCTTTTTACCGCAAGATCTTGGCCAAACAATGGCTTTTGTTGCAGTGCTGCAGGGTTGGGCGGGGCTTGGCGTTTTGAATGCCAATATATTTTTTTGTATTTGTATATATACAATTTTTTTTTCTTCTATTTGGCTTTTTATTTTGAGTCAAGTGCATTTGGCGAGGGGGTTGGGAGCTTACGCGCGAGTGCATTCGAATGCTCGGCATTTGCATTAACCACAATAACAACAATAAGCAGCAGCAACAACAACTTTTGGGCCATATGCCTGGCGGTCTGAACAGCGGCCACGCCCTGTTGACTGCCCAACAAGGCGCTAAGCATCAAGTGCCACAATTGCCCCAAGGAGCAGCCACAAAGAAGACAGCCCCCAAACGAGCCAGAGGCGGGTGGTTTCAAGGGGCCAGATGGAAAGGGGGATGAGGGGGGCTGCTCATTTTTTCAATTGTCAGCTGTTGAACATGTTCGTACATCCAAGTGGGCGCCGGAAATTCGATTTTTAAATTAGTTGGAAATTTATTTTTTGAAATTATTTTAGTTGAAAAATTTGAACGGTTTTTGGATAAAGACTCCATATGAATATGCCACATAAGGTTGTGTGCGGTGAGCTCAGAAAAAGCAAGGGCATCATGGATCTGAATGAGGTATACGAGAATAGATCTCTCCTGGAACTGGAATAAGATACGGGACTAACTAGAAGATAAACCTAATAATGAACATCCAATAAAAAAGTTGTTTTTTAAATTTAAAATTGAAATCCCGAAGTGTGCACAAATCAAGCAATTGACGTGAGTGATTAAAAACGCTCCCGATTTCAATCCATAGGTGGAGTCTAATAAACTGTGTTAATAAATTTTGATAGCACGAGTCATACAGGAACTGGAAAACCTTTAAATTTTGGTCACAAACTCAAGGGCTTTGAGCTATTGAAGCTGCGCTCTGAAACTAGTTGGCAAACAAAATTTGAGCGACTCGAACTCAAGAACTGCCAAAGTTGTTCTATGAAATAAACCCAAGTGGTTAGACAAGTGCCTTAAATGTCCATGTTGGCCAGGGGAGGGGAGGGGAAAGGAGGGGAGGGGCGGTGGTTGGACTACACTGTTTAGAATTATGAACTGGCATTCAAAATATCTCCCCAACGTTGTCCAAATGTCGCGCGCGCTAAGCACGCCAAATGTCTTAAGTGCACAATGGGAGGACTTACACCCAAATATACCCAAAGACACCCAGGCACACACACACACACACACACACACACACACACACACAGCAACACCCTGAGCATGTGGTAACGGAGCGTGCGAATATTTCAACGTGTGTTTTGAATACCCTTTCTGAATGTATTTTCATTTTGTTAGACAGCTTCGAAAGCATTTGCCCAAGGATTTCTTTTAGTTCGACATGGACAAAAAATAGTTTAATTATATTATTCGTATGTTTTTGATAACAACATAAAATATCTTAGGAATGGAACTACAGAACCACAAGGATCATATTATTTTTAATAGCACATAATTTTTAAGCAAGGATTCGGATTCGGAGATCCTTATGTATCAATATAAGAAAATATTGTTGCTAAAGTGGATGCTTTATTTTAACATGCGGATAAAGTAGCTGGTAAACTGCAGTTTGCAGTTGAAGAGCATTTCAACTTCGACCTAGATGCTGTTGCTTTCGTATTTTGTTGTTGTTTAGCTTCTATTTTGTTTCGTTTTTTCTTTTTTGTTTTGTTTTTTTTTTTTGGACTTTTGCCATTCACACTTGAGCGAAGGGTGCGAATTTTGTCACTCCGTTAACGTCAAGGCCATGAATACATCAGCAGAAGATGCCGCGGATGCGACGGAGCGCAGTTACTCTGTGTGTGTGTGTGTGGGCGTGGCTAAGTGGCAGGAGTTGACTCTGGGAGAGCAATGGGTTCGAGGTGGGATGGGGTAGGTTAGGTGTAAGGGCATACGAATGAACAGTTGAATGCCTGTTCTGGCTGTTTTTGCGAACAGTTGAACCCAAAAATATTTCACACCTATGTGGGTGTAGTTTACCATGTGTCTGTGTGTGTGTGTGCGTGTGTGTGTGTGTGTGCGTGTGGCAAGTGGCAGTTGCCGCTGCTCGTTTGGCTGTCACTTTGGCTCGTTGAAATTCATTACGCAACGCGGCGGGCAGGATGCGAAACGGGGCGTGGCGGGGGCTGGGGGCGGGGACACATGCAACATGTGGGGAGGGGGGGGGGGGGGGGGGGGGGGGGGGGGGGGGGGGGGGGGGGGGGGGGGGGTGGGGGGGGGGGGGGGGGGGGGGGGGGGGGGGGGGGGGGGGGGGGGGGGGGGTGGTGATGACAGTGGCATGTCTAAATGTCGACGACAGGCCATTTTCTATAACTTATCTGATTTTAATTGCTTCAAACATGTGCGTGCACACTCATTGTCTGCTCTGTATGTGTGTGTGTGTGTCCTGTCTCCTGTCTCTTGTCTCCTGTATGCCAGCGCATCCTTTTGGCATCCTTTCTTTTTTTTGGCGCTGTCAACATTATTTCACGTTGAGCGTTTCGTCCTCAAGTCAGGTGGGGGGAAGTGGGGGGATGCGTCCAGTGCCACTTGGCAAGCAAGTTGATGACCCCCTCCCCATCCCCACGCCACGCCCACACACTATGCACGTCCACCACGTACCATGTCCCATGTGTGCGTCGCTCTTCGTTTCCCCCGCCCCCCTCTCTCGCTTTGTGGCCCCTCCCTTTGTATGCGTATGTTTATCTCGCCCAGCGCGCTGCGTCTTTTTATGAGCTTTGTCGGGCTTTGATGTTAATTACCCTGTAACAACGACGGCGTCCTTAGCGTACCCCCCCTTCCCCCCTTCCCACTCAACGACCACCTCCGGCCGCCTTCAATATGAGACACTGACAACTACCCCGCAGCCAAAAATTTGCCCAGCCAGCGCTTGGTAAACAAAACAGCAGCAGTTGCTGCCGGCAGCGCTGCTCTGTGTGTGTGTGCGGATGTGTGTGTGTGTGCAGCTCTCGGTGGTCGAGATTATCTCCAAGGACCTATAAATCCAGTCATTAAAGTCAAAGTCACAAGACGTTGCCGGCTTATCAGCGTCGGGAGCGGCATTGCCACTGTTCGCCTTTCGGGCATGGCTCCACTCCTCCTCCTCGTCACCCCCTCCTCACTCTGGCTGCGCTTTGTAATAAAATTAAGCTAAAAATACACACTCAGATCCATGCACATATACGCACATGGCAAGCAGCACACTACTTGTCTAGTTTTTACACTCGTTCACAATGCGAACAGAGCATATTGGATTTGTACAATGTTTATGTAAAGATCTGCTGTCCAATCATTTACATCTTCGTCTGTCAGCTTGTCTGAACACAGTGTGCAAGTGATCACTATTTATGTTTGCAAAACATGCTAGGTTCGAGCCCCAAGTCAAAACGAATAATTCCCCATATTTCTCCCATAACTTTGTCAAAACTGATCCGATTTTCATGTTCGATGGCATTCTGATCATGATTTTTCAGTTAGATCGATAATACATTCAAAATATATGAATTTTTGAAAATACATTTTTTTTTGACTTTTTTGGAAAAAGCATGTACCCCCCTTATGAATTTTCGAAACAAATGTTTTTTTAAAATTAAGAATTTAAAATTTCTATTTTTAATCGATTGTATTTGGCTCAAATGGCGTAAAAAACCTGACTTAAGCTGATTCCGAGGGGGTCAAAATTTTGGTCAAAAATCATGTGAAAATCGACAAAAATTTTGACATGTAAAGTTCTCGGATCCATAGCTCCCATATTTCAAAATCCCATAAATTTGTCAAAACTGATCCGATTTTCATGTTCGATGGCATTCTGATCATGATTTTTCAGTTAGATCGATAATACATTCAAAATGTATGAATTTTTGAAAATACATTTTTTTTTACTTTTTTGGAAAAAGCATGTACCCCTCCCCCTTATGAATTTTCGAAAAAAATTTTGTTTTCAAAATTTAGTATTTAAAATTTATATTTTTAATCGATTTTATTTGGCTCAAATAGCGTAAAAAACATCACTTAAGCTGATTCTGAGGGGGTCAAAATTTTGGTCAAAAATCATGTCAAAATCGACAAAAATTTTGACATGTAAAGTTCACGGATCCGTCGGTCCCATATTTCAAAATCCCATAAATTTGTCAAAACTGATCCGATTTTTATGTTCGATGGCATTCTGATCATGATTTTTCAGTTAGATCGATAATACATTCAAAATATATGAATTTTTGAAAATACATTTTTTTTTACTTTTTTGGAAAAGCATGTACCCCTCCCTCATGAATTTTCGAAAAAAATTTTGTTTTCAAAATTTAGTATTTAAAATTTCTATTTTTAATCGATTTTATTTGGCTCAAATAGCGTAAAAATCATCACTTAAGCTGATTCTGAGGGGGTCAAAATTTTGGTCCAAAATCATGTCAAAATCGACAAAAATTTTGACATGTAAAGTTCACGGATCCGTAGGTCCCATATTTCAAAATTCCATAACTTTGTCAAAACTGATTCGATTTTTATGTTCGATGGCATTCTGATCATGATTTTTCAGTTAGATCGATAATACATTCAAAATATATGCATTTTTGAAAATACATTTTTTTTACTTTTTTGGAAAAAGCATGTACCCCCCCTTATGAATTTTCGAAAAAATTTTTTTTTCCAAATTTAGAATTTTTAATTTATATGTTTAATCGATTGTATTTGGCCCAAATAGCGTAAAAAACATCACTTAAGCTGATT
>SCDY01002264.1:0-16507 GCA_004143825.1 Drosophila micromelanica | reverse complement strand
GGGAGCATTCCTGCAATATATATGCAAAATTTGGTAACTCTAGGTCAAAAACTATGGGAGATATAGCCATGTCCGATTTTTAAGGGCGGGGGCGCTGGGAAGCGTTGTAGTGGGAGTGGCCGGGATATCAAAGTCTCAATCTTTAGTGGAGGTTACCAGCTATCTACATACCAAATTTGGTGACTCTATCTTAAATATTATGGGAAATATACATGTGTTATCGATTGGAGCTGCCAGATATATCGGTTTTTCGAATACGGGGGCGGGAGTGGGCGTGGCAAAAAATTTTTTCTATGATGTTAGCTCAAAAACTGTGGGAGATAAAGCCATATCTGATGTTTAATGGCGGAGGCGCTGAGAGGCGTTCTACTGGGCGTGGCCGGGATATCAAGGTGTCAAACTTTTAAGGAGGTCGCCAGCTATATACACACCCAGTTTGGTGGCTCTAGCTTTAAATTTGTGGACTTTACCGATTTGCAATTATAGGTGTTATCGGTTTTTCACGCTCTCTTAACACTTTATCTGACGCGGGTACACACGAGTATATATCCAAAATTTCAAGTCTCTAGCTTCAATAGCGGCGAAAATAATGGACAGCAAGACGGACATTGCACAAAACCAATATACTCTTTCACTTCGTGAACGAATATAAAAATATATGGAACAAAAGCAGCAGCATCATATATTTTTTTATTTAGGGGGCCCGTTTGGCTGCAATGTTACAAATTTGCCGCGACCTGTTAGCGGAAGACTTGAAGAGAGAGTGGCCAAAGAGGTCGGTTTTGGCTGACTGCCCTGCGTCGCGTTGCGACCAAAGAAAAGAGCAGCGGCAGGAGGCGGCCAAGCCAGATTCAACTGGAACGCACTAACTCTGTTCAATATGATTGGTGATGCGGAGCCAGAGTTTTAAAATGCCTGAGATGTGTTTCCTTTGTTACGGCAGTTGCCCATGCCTTTCGACGCAAAGCCTACATTAGAGCTTCGAAGAGGGGAGACGCAGCAAAGAGTTTTGCCGGTGCAGTTGGCACTTAGATTGTGGCCGATATTAAAAAATCCGTTTCGGAGGAGAATTAAAAATGCGGCTTCTTGTATGAAATAATACAATTAATACACACAATCACTTTTAACTAAACACAACTTACGCCGATACGCTTACACAGAAAAAAATACGAAACGAGAAAAGGTTAGAAGTACATATGCACTTGCGCTCTTGTGCACATGCTGCACAGTTGTCTAATTTTGAGGGACCGTAATTTCCGCTATGGACAGCATGACGAATTGCACTACGGCAGATAGGCATCCCACTCACGATGGTCTTGGTCTAAGTATGCTCTGATCGCCGCTAACACGGTGTGGCTGACACGTTCCGTTCCGTTGCTCTGGGGGGAATAAGCTGTCTTCCTGTGCTTCCGCTGGTTTGGTGCCTCAGTTTCTTTGCATTACCCGCATCTACAGATCCACGCACATGAGCTGCCATGTTGGGTCAGTAAGACTGCAGCGGGTCCATGAGATGCTTTTGCGTCTACTTGGGCCTGCTCCATAAGCGTAGGGCACCCACAACTTCCATGCCGTACCCTCAACCACATCCGATTGTACAGCAGTCCGTCTAAACTTCTGGACGGCGAACACCGTGGCGGGGCACTCTTTCTCCGTCACCGAGTAACTAACCTGGTGTTTTTCCACGTTGGCGGAGAAGAACGCTATCGGCCTTTCATTGCCCTTAGAATCTATTTGAAAGAGGACAGCCCCTACTCCAAATTGGGATGCATCGCATTGTACACAAAAGCGGCGCGAAAAGTCCGTGTGAACCAGTACGGAAGCAGACGTAAGCTATGATCGGAAGATCGTTTAGGTACACAAACACATTTGACCTGAGCTGCTTGGGGGATTACTTTGTCCTTTACGCGACACAGTCTCTGAGGGCATTACAAAGCCCGAAAGACATAATGGCAAATTAGTAGAGCGGACGCCCTGGCACAGTAAAGGTCGTGTACGCTTTGCTACTTTCCTTTTATCCAATTTGTCAGAATGCGATTTTAAGGTCAACACTAGAAATGTATAATGTCTGATAGGGTCATTAAAGTATACCCTCAATCCGAGGAAGCGGATAGACGTCTTTGACGGTAAGAACGTTGAGCTTGCATGCATCCAAGCAGAATTTATTTTTATCCGGCATTCCCATGTCCCATGCTACCGACTCTAATTCCGGTTATTTTTCCTCTGCGTAGTGCTCAATTTTATAGATTCTATCGTGGTATTCGACTCGCCTGGGCCTACAAAGTTAGGCGCCAATTCGAAGACGCGCAAGAAATCGACGCCGAAATATACCTGCTGTTCTACGTACGGGAACATACAGAACGTCATATCCCTTCCAGTCGGCATATCGATCCTTGCCCGAAGGTCTTTATACCCTTGACTCACATTGTTCTCTCGGTAATCCGATTTCTGCTAGAAACTCGCAAGGTCTACGTCCCAAGAGACTAACTGAATTGCTTGTGTCCAACAGTCCAGCAATATTTATGCCTTCAATGTTGACCTCGGCAAACACTCTCGAATCGGGTTTTCGGCCTCTACCGACGGCCTCAACTACTCTCCTTCGCTCCGAGCGTGCCCTCATGAATCGCAAACGTACCTTTTACATTTTGCAAGTAATCAAACGCAGCTTTCGTGCTTCAAAAATCCTATTTCTAGCTAACTTATGTGCCCTTATCCTCTCATCATAGGCTAGGTGTCTTATATTTCTACTTTGCATGCAACCTACAGTCCTCCTTGCGTTTAACTTTTACTACTGCGCTGACGCTGCTCGAGTACCACGCAGATCTAAGTTCGCCTCGACCTCGTTGCACTCCTCTCGCAGGTGCTTTACTGAGTACACATCCATAGCGTATATGCAGCGCCCTATGGAGTCCCTCAAGCCCATTACCAGCCTTATCATCCTCGACTCGAGTAGTGGGGCTGCTAAACGTGATGCCATTGCTTGGATAATATCGTTTACAGACTCTCCAGGGAGTTGTTGGGCTGTCTCAACTCATGCATCCGATCTACTGCATCCCAGCTACCTCTTAACCTTGCTAACAGAGTCCTATGGAGATCGGTTCAAGAATTAATCAGTCGCTGTCTCACATGAAGGCAATCGTTGGCCCATGGAAATTTCGTAAGACTTCTTCCCAAGGGCATTGGAATTGCCTTTGGAGGTACTCCAGCTAAAAAACGAAATCTTCCACCGATTCCCGGTCATTCGACCCTTCAAGGTACACCTCCCACCTGTCGATCTTGGCCCAAGGTGGAACGAGTGATTGTCTCAGGGTTGGCCGCCCGTGATTTCCGTCTTCGCGATCCTCCCAACACTCCCCTCCAATAGTCGCCTGCCAAAAGTCTCCGCTCCGTCTGTTTTTCCGTCGACCCTCATCCGGCCCTGTACTGCGCCAAATTGCCCGTGAACTGATTGCGGCTTGCGGATGTTTAAGTGGGCCGGACTATGGCATTGATGGCCTTCATCATCTCCTGGAACTCCAACCGGATCGCGGGCTTGGAAGAGGGTAATATTTATAGCGGACGCTATGTCCGATTTTATCCGAGGCTCTGGTATTAAGCTGGCTTGGCAGCGGTGCCGATGGTCTTGCTGGCTTCGTCGGTAAGCCTATGCCCCTAACTAAGCGTGAACCTTATTCTCTCCAAGAGTCTTTTCGTGCGGACTGTTTGTCCCCGAGCGCAGCGGATATTAATAGATGGCTTCGGCCCCAAACTTTCCCCTTCGTTCATAACTACAAGTAGTACTAATGACCGTAAATTTAATTTCCTAAACATTTGTGTTTACCTAATATTTTACCTAATACCAAAAATAATTAATAAATCATAGGTAATAAATACTAGATAATCAATAATAGATAGTAGATAACCGACAACGACTAACAACTAACAAAAAACAAAATTTCGAACGCTAACATAACCATATACTGAAGGGGGAATCACCGTTTGCCGGAATCAGCCGTCACTCATACCTACGCCATCTATCTATCCGGTCAACACAAAAAAACCTACTCAATAAACAATCTACATTAATTGAGTCCAGTTCCCCAGTTTGCATATATCCTATCGCACGTTTCCAGTGCAGTTTGTTTATCGGCTCCACAACCTTTAGTAGGATGCGGCGCATGGATACATACTAGCTTTACCATGGGTCACCCAAGCGCGATAGTATATCTCCGCCGACACCAAAACAACAAAAGAAATAGATAACTACGTGTATGTATTCCTACTAGGATCTAACTTTTGTTGTCGTCAAAATTGTCGCCTTTCTATTCGTGCCGGGAGCGAACTGCACTTCTTACAAAAAGTAAGTGGTTATTGGAACATCGACAATCTTAACGCGACTCAATTGCCGTATCCTCAGTGCAATTGTCTTGTGACACATCTACCAGACAAGTCACCGGAGGCCTACGAAAAAAAAATTTGGATATTCACAAAACACAAAACTAACGCTTCCGGGTACTCTCAAGGTCGTCCTACCCCGCGCAATTACAGAAAAAAACAAAAAACAAAGTTTATTTGTAAGCCGCGGGTTCGAACGGCCCGAAGAGTAGCTGTCTGCTCCGCGACCGTTTCCTTCAGGAGACTGAGTAGGAGGCTCCAGGCCATGAGGCCATGAATCTGAGCAGCATCTTGCAACTCAACCGCGGACAGCCTTCCGCAAGTTCAAGGTGCTCATCCTGAGGACGAAGGTGGAAAACTGGCAACGCTTCGTTAGAGACCACAGAGATGATCCATGGCGGCACGTCTATAGGATATGCCAGAAACGAACGCGGACCACGGATCTGGGATGCCTGCGTTCGGATAGCGGGCAAGCTGTAACTTGGCACGACTGCGCGAGTCTTCTCCGCAACTTCTTCCCTATTGCGGAGTCGACTGTGGACATAGCTATTTCGGACGCAACGGCTCCAACTCTCTAAGCCTTCGAGATTGGGATATGTGTAGCTCGGTTGAAGGCAGGTGCTTCCCTGGGCTGGACGGCATCACAGGTGGTATCTGCAAGGTGACATGGCGTGCCATCCCTGAGCACTTCACAGGGATATTTCCCCCATGCGTGCAAGTGCCCGCGTGTAGTTGCCGTCCTCAAGGCCCTCAAGGATAAGAGCGATATTGCATCCTATTAGGGCATCTGCCTACTGCCAGTGTTTAACAAAGTGCTGCAGGAGATCATGGTAAACCTGATGAAGGAGGTGCTCCCGGATGGAAATGTACGGCTTTCGACCTGTGTCGAGGGCGCTTGGAAGCACGTGGTGAACAGCGTTTCCGCCAGGTGGTATACGTACTTGGTCTTTTCGAGTGAAGCGCTGTGATGTGCCGCTTGATCGATACGGGAACCCAAAAAGCCAATTTGTGGAGATGTTTCTGCTGCGGCAGAAACGAATGCATATGCTGGATACCTGCTGAGGGGCCATGTGTGGTTTTCTGCACTATTGACGTCGGAGTACGACGGCCGCATGTTGGTGCGGTGCCGATTATGAAGACTGACAGGATGTGCTACTTGCTTGCCTGACCAGAGCACTTAATCTGGAACTAGCCTCAGCTACGAAGGGCCCACCAAGCCTTAATTGTTAGTGCGGTAGCAGAGAACTCTAATCTGGGATACAAACCCAAGGGAAAAGTCGACGGATTACCCATTCCATGGTCTCGGTAACAGAACTGGGCATTAGCAAAGCCAATATAAGTACTAGGATGAGTAATGCGCATAAATTCGAACGTAAACATAAATTGGTTCCAAACTAAGATTAAATAATACAAATTATAATTCAGTTAAATAAAGCTTGCAGAGCCCCAGAGTCGCCGTCGCTGCCGCAGAGCCGCCGCTGCCGCGCTTGCAAAAGTGCTTGCTTTATAAAAATGAAATAAAAATAATTAATAAATCCAAAATAAACATAGAATATTACAATTGGATTTAATAGTACAAATTCCAGTAATACGTATGTAAAAAACCACTTGGGTATGAAATTTAAAAAAGTGTATTGTCCCGGCGGTATTTGTGTATGAATCTTGCCGGGCGCAAGAAAACTAAAAGCAGCCAAAGCTAATTGGTGCCTAATAGCACATACATACATATACACACACATACATCTAAATGGCCTGGCTGGATTCGGGTAGCCGATCTGAGAGCGGGTTCTATTTTACGCTCCTGAAATTGTAAGAGCGCAAGTTTGGATTTGGTTTTTGTTTTCAATTTTACAATTTTTTGGTAGCACCTTGGGCTGCGAACAGCTGACCAAAGCTACTAATTTGGTACCACTGGTAATCAGGAGCCCGCGGAACCTGGTTCCGTCCTGGTGTTTTGGTTGCGACCCTTTGGGGAGTATCGCAAATTACATGATTATAAAAAAGTAATTAAATAAATGAATAAACTAATGATGTACATATAAATAAGTAAATAATAAAATTTTACATTAAACGAACAAAAACACCAGCAATATATATTATTATTTGGGACGGCAATTGTGGGGGCCCGTTTTGCGGCAATGTTTTCAATTTGCAGCGATCCGTTTTCGGAAGACTTTGGTCGTGTAAATGTAAATAAGAGTAATTGTGTCTTACAACATCTCGCAGCTCCGCCAAGCATTAAATTTTTTGGCCACGCCACCTCCCGCTCCGATGATCTCAAAACCCGATATACCTGACCTTGATAACGTGGTCATGCCCACTAGAAAAATGTAAATGTGTTTGGTAGAGTTTGTCGGCGAAATTAAGTATTTACACTTTACACATTTGAAATATTATTAAATGTAAATATATAAAAGAAATACTAGTACATTAAACAGTATGCATTTTATTTGTGGTTGTGATTACTATAAATATTAATAAAATTGTTTGTATTGTTAATAAGCTTTAGGCTAAATAACTTTATTATTAAGGAATTTTGTATGCTCTACCGGTTAATACTACTTGTGTTGTGTGCTTCGTAGTCCATAACTTCTTCATAAATTAGCTCTTTCCACTGTTCCACAGTATGTTCCCGCTCATCGACGCTATGATCATATGGCTCTGGAGCAGGCTGTTAAAATATATAGAGGAAGAATTATAAAAACATATGCTTACTTCAAAATTCATTTCCATAACAAGTAAGAACTTTTCAGTCGGGCGTTACCGACTGCGTTATACTCGTTCACATTCTTAATTATTATTATTATTTTGAAAATTTTCGGTATATTATAATTTGGGTGGGGGTGGAGGTGGGGTTGTGAGTGGAGGTGGGGGTTCGTCGCCGGAATTTTGTTCCGATCTTTAAAGGCGATGGCCAGTTATCTACCCTCTAAATTTGGTAACTCTAGCTTGAAAACTGTGGGAGATATAGGCATTTGCGGCGGGCCGGGGGCGCTGGAGGCGTTCTAGTAGGCGTAGCCGGGATATCAAGGCATCAATTTTTAGGGGAGGTCACTAGCTATCTATCTCAAATATTGTGGGAAATATACATGTGTTATCGATTCGAGCTACCAAATATATCGGTTTTTTCGAATAGGGGGGCGAGAGTGGGCGTGGCCAAAAAATTTTTTCTGTGTTTTTTGGGGGACCATTCCTGCAACGTATATACAATTACATATATACAATTTAATGTGTCTAGGTCAAAATTTGTGGGAGATATAGCCATATCCGATTTTTAAGGGCGGGGGCGCTGGGGGGCGTTTTAGTGGGCGTGGCCGGGATGTCAAGGTGAGAATCTTTTAAGGAGGTCGCCACCTATATACACACCAAGTTTTGTGGCTCTAGCTTTAAAATTGTAGAGTTTATCGATTTACGGTTTTAGGTGTTATCGGTTTGCCACGCCCCCAGTGGGCGCAGCCCAAAATCCTTAACACTTTATCTGACGCGGGTACACACGAGTACCCAAAATTTTAAGTCTCTAGCTTCAATAGCGGCAAAAATAATTGCGTTCATACGGACAGACGGACAGATGGACGGACGGACGGACAAAATTGGTTTGTACATTAATTTTGAGACACTGAATAAGTCCTGAAAATTTCATAACGATCATACATTTCGTTTAAGAGCAAATCAAGAATTTCTTTTCCGTAGTGGGGTCCAAGCTGCAGCACAAGCAATATTTGTGTTCCTGTGCACACCCACGTGCAAATGCAAAATGTTGTCTAGGGGCTTTCTTGGAATTCTTTTTGCATAGTAAAACTGAATTTTATCGTAAAATTATTAATCGAAGCAGTTGCGCAGCTGTTAGGAGTTGTGCAGCTGAAGTTGAAGGACCCGGGTTCAAACCCCGCGTGAGACAGAGTAAAATTTATTTTTTTTTTTAATTATCAATAATTTTTAATATTGGTGCAGTCAATGATAATTGCTAATTAATTTTTTTTTTTTAATTTTTAACTACCTCAATACTTATTAAGTGCCGAGAGTGTATGTGTATATGTTAAATGCTGGGTTCAGGGTATCTCCTAGTCGGGAGGTCCCGACTAGAGCAATCTTACTTGTTTTCGCCTAATTTTACCAATTTCAATAAAATTCCTTTAATATCTTAAAAACGTTAAAAGACAGGATATTTTTCTTTTTATTCCGAGGTTTGTCTGAGTTTTCCATTTCTAAAAATGTGCTCCAAGTTTTCTTAAGGTTAAAAATGTGACTTGGGCAACTATTTAAAAATTACTTGTATTGGTGGTGCTATTATTTTCACCGCAGCTTTACATGTTACGGGTCGAATAATTCGAATGGACTATCTGCTTCAAGGAAAATTCCTTCTGAGTTGTTGGCGAAAACTCAGCGCAATCTCAGACAATTTTCCATACATTTACTGCAATTTGCTTTAATATTTGTTTTATGCAATAAGTGGTTTTGAATGCCCTGAGATACGTATAACAGTAATATACCATCCTTGAATTTTCCGTATACAGCACCGTTTCTTATTTCGTACAAATTATTCTCTTCAGAATGCGTGTGCCAATGCATAGGAACATGGTGGATTTTGTTTCGTAGTCAAAATTTTGCAATTATAAAATCCACAAGGTTACTCTGTAATTGTGTTCAATTTTTTTAAATGTTAGGGAAGCCAAGGAAGCCAGTTTAAAATTGTAACAGATTGCAACTCATTCTGTTAAAATTTTAAACTGGCTTCCTTGTATCTGATTCAAAGTCTACGTAGCGCATAAATGATTACTGAAGTTTTCAATTCAAAACTGTGGTGTTTACACTCAGCCTCCAATGTTCGCTTTGAAAAATAAAAAATAGATTGGGATTTCACATCGTTTTTCTTTTGCATCTCAATGCAGCTTGACCTCATGTTTTGATTCGAAAGTGGCAAATCCCGGTAGTTGGATGAATACGAATTTCTTGTCTTTTCCCAGCAGATAATAAAGTAGTTTTACTAGTGATAAAAAATGTATGGTAAATTGAAACATAGGAACTTGCCTGGTATAAACAATTTTTTTCGCTTCTATGCCTTTGTCATCTTTATGATGCATTCACTTGTTATTAGAAATCCTAGATACTGACATGAATTCCAATTTGCCCTATGTTAATACCAGTTTATTTTGGACTAACTTCTTAATTATGTAATTAAATGTTCGTCTATGTTCCTGCTCGCAACCATAATGTCATTTATCTACACGACAACTTTGTCGAACTTTATTAAATCAGCGAAAATCTTATTCACTCTGAAAATCAGTTGAAGCATTTTTTACATTCATTCTGGCCTAACGGGGTTACAAATATATAAAAAATCTCTTTTCCTTAGTGAAGGCAGAGGGCAATCAATTTAATTTTATTAGCGTTTAATTGATCATTTTTTGTAAAAATTATTTCATAGTGTGGTGCAGTCGATTAGAGTTGTGCAGCTTAAGCTGAAGCGTCGACGGTTCGAGCGCTCCAATGTTAAATTTTTCTATATTCGTTGATAATTAATAACATTTTTTGTAAATTTTTAACAACATCAATACACATCAAGTGCTGAGAGTTTGTGTGTATGTGTTAAATGCTAGGGTTCAGGGTATCTCCTAATCGGGCGGGGTTGGTCAGCGCTTATCGCAGCCTAACGATTTTATATTCCACTTTAAATACTTTGTTTGGTACATTTGTTACCGTATGTTATTCACTTAGGTCCAACAAACCTTTGTGACTTACAAGGTAATTGTTAAAGTTCAAAAATATAAAGGATTTACGAGATCTTTAAGGAAATTGGCTCTTTCTTCCATTACCATCGAAATGGGCCGATCCAATTTCTGTATCCTAATTAAGCTATTTTAAAGGGACTACCTGAAATGTTGTAGATTATAGTTCCAACGCGATCTCAATTTATAATTAGTATGTAGAAATATAATCTCACCCTGCCAGTATAGGTGTCCGACTTCGTCAATAATTCGGTTTTACTTTTCCTGTCGTTTAATAATTCTATATCTCGTCAAGGGTTTCAATACAATCTAAACAGTTTTTAAACGTGGTACGTAGTAAACTTATTAAATTTTAAATGCAATACGTGCGAATTAATAAAACGTTATCGTTTTTTAATAATTATTCTCTTAATAGTAAGCTTCTTGTATTATTTTAGATCCCAACCATAAATTTGAAAAGCTCATTATTTCTGCAGCTCATCAAGCCTTTGATGTCGTGGGCGTCATTAAGCGTTGGTCGAGACAATGCAACGACCCTTACGTATATAAAACCATATATACTTCACCGTCGCCCTCGTGTGTATGGACCTTAACATGGGTCCCCAATACCAGGATCATCAGGATAGCATTGAATCTGACCGTCGTCCAATAATAATATAGAGCATATCGGGTTTTGACTTGAACAAGTGTTTCTCGGTTCAGGGAATAAATCCACAAAGTTTCAACAACATTTAAACTTTTAAATGAATGAGTGACGCGTAGTTGAGATATAAAATATTTATAGGCATATAAGTTCGAAGTCTTTAAATTTTTCCTATCTACTAGAGTCAGAACTATTAAAAGTCTAATTATGTAAATTATTAAATTAAAACAATAACTCGATTGTTAAATAATTTTATCTCACCATATTAAACAAGATAACAGACGAACCTTATTTTTTTTTGTGTTCGCAAACAGGTAACATTATTTATTTTTTCGTTGTTCCCCGGAGATACTCACAAGTGAAAGGCCTGCATTACTTTAGCCATCTACCAGTAGCTGGTATGAACTCTAACATAGCTACAGGAATGTTGTTTAATTTAAAAAAATTTATGTAATATTGATCTAGTTTGGTTATGGGTATTTAACTGCCTACCACAATTACCGATGCACACAGTTTGGTAAATCTCAATGCTATGGAATACGAGCAAAAATAAAATATATAATATAAAATGAGTAACATTGTGCGCCAATATTCGTGCAGGTACGTTTCTTAATCATTCTGATACAAGTTGGCACATACGAATTATATGTAAATATGTATAAGAACATCATACCCATTCGCTCTAAATGGATTCCGCTGACACAGAAGTTCAACGCCCCGCTTCTCGGTCAACAGCGGTAACATGATACTTGACTATGTCGCAAGTGGCTAGGCCGCCCGACTAGGAGATACCCTGAACCCTGCGATCTAGTTCCATAAACATTTCAGCTCATTTATATATACATACACACATTTGTATGCACGACGCATTCACTTTACTCGGTAGGTGCGCGTGCCCTCAGTACACAAACGAAATCCTGGTTTTCTTCTAAACTAAATCTATGGTCGGTTTAGAATTTTCAGGACTTATTAGGGGCATCAAAATCTATGAACAAAACAATTTACAAGTCTGTAGTATTTTATTTGCGTTTTTTTGGTTTTAACGGACAGACATACGGGCATGGCTAAATAAACTTAACTCGTCCTGATCAAGAATATATATACTTTATGGGGTCGGAGATGCTTCCTTCTGCCTGTTACATACATTTCAACATAACCATTATACCCTGTTTAACCCATTTTCAATGGGTTCAGAATATAATTATCGTTGTCTGAACACTCTTCAGCACTAGGGCCCAAAATCTTTCAAGAAACTGCAAATGAAGACATTTTCAAGAACTTTCATCAGGATGTGTTCTGAATTCACCCCAAATATTTATGCAACTTTTCTGGGAAGAAACACTCAATTGGGATAAAACATCCAATGCATCTATGCAACAAATGAAAGGCCTATAGAAAGGACATTCAAGAAACGACATCAACGATGGAAAAACACCGAAAAGGCTTACGGAGCCGCAGTGCATATGCGAGCCACATTCAAAAACAAACAAGTTCTGTCCGACTACTAAGCTTAAAGTCGGGTGTTGAACCGATGGAAAAACAATTGCTGCTACGCTTAGAGCTGCATTGCTTAGCACAGAACTCACAACTCGAAAGGATTTTTGCTTAACATCCGAAAGTGTAAAAGGGTACTTCTGAACAGACTCCGTATTAGTGCTAGCATGGATTAAAGCCTCAGCACATGCCTATCACAACCTTTTTTGCCATCGAAGGCAGATTAGAGATTCTGAACTGTCTTATAATTCCAAACAGCCAATCGAGCGAGTTACCATTCCTCAACACTAGCGTAGATTACTGTGGACCTTCTTGGATCCATATTAAGATTCGCGGAATAAGCCAAATGAGTCACATATGGCAAAATTCTGCTGCTTCACAACAAAAGTAGTGCATCTGGCTAGTAAGCAAGATGTCGCGGAATTCACCGCGACAACACAACAAATTTTATTAAAGCTTACAGTCAACTCAAGGTTTTGGAAAAGTCAATTTTTTCAGAGAAGCTGCGACTCAAAACATTAAGCAGTACAGCAAAAGATAATTGGAGGCCTTTGAGAAGCAGTAGTAGAATTTTTTAAAAAACCGTTTATCAACAACGCAAGAACGGCTTCCGTTACCTATGAAGAACTTAACATTATTCAATTGACCAACCACGCCAATGTCAAATGTCTCAACGGATACGACATCTCTCGCGTCTGGGAATTTTTTATTTGGAGAACCACTTACAGTTCCTCCTGTTACAGACATTAATCAAGGTGGGAAGACATTGGCACAGCGCTGGGAGCTTAGATCTCAAAACTACATCTAGGATTTATAAACGCCCTTCGACTCGCTCCATTGATTACTGAAGAGGTAGCGCCTAAACGTCCCAGAAACAAATGACGACAATATTGAGCCCCTCACTATAGAAAGAAATTTAGACTACAGTGCTTTTATTAAAAAATATTGATATTTTACTTCATGTTGCCATTAGAAGGAAGACAAGAATTTTCTACGAAAAACTTGGCACCATAAAAATGTCATAGGCTTGATTGGTAAGGCAAAATCTCATGGGTCAAACAAATTCGACTGTTAGTTTGTGCTTTTTGCCTCTCTCTCTTTATATCAATATATATACAGTGACTCACAGCTTAAAGTATGCAGTGCATACTTTAACTTCAAACTTTCACAGAGGTAAATCTATAAGGCGTATTGCATCAAATGTGGTACCAAATTAAAGGAAAAATGTCAACATTAACATAGTGACTTCATTTATACACAGTTCGTCGCCGATCTTTAAAGGCGATCTTTAAATTTGGTAACTCTAGCTTTAAAACTGTGGGAGAAATATGCATTTTCGGCGGTGCGGGGGCCCTGGGAGGCGGTATATCAAGGTCTCAATTTTTAGAGGAGATCACCAGCTATCTACATACCAAATTTGGTGACTCCATCTTGAAAGTTGTGTGTGTTATCGATTGGAGCTGCCAGATATATCGGTTTGTGCGATTAGGGGGGCGGGAGTGGGTGTGCCAAAATTTTTATACTCGTTCACTCGTGACGAAGTGAAAGAGTATATTGGTTTTGTGCAATGTCCGTCTTGCTGTCCGTCCGTCCGTCTGTCCGTATGAACGCAATTATTTTCGCCACTACCCGCGTCAGATAAAGTGTTAAGGATTTTGGGCTGCGCCCACTGGGGGCGTGACAATCAAATCGATAAAGTCCACAATTTTAAAGCTAGAGCCACCAAACTTGGTGTGTATATAGCTGGCGACCTCTTTAAAAGAATGACACCTTGACATCCCGGCCACGCCCACTAGAACGCCCCCAGCGCCTCCGCCATTAAAAATCGGATATGGCTATATTTCCCACAGTTTTTGAGCTAGGGTCACCAAATGTTGGGATTTATATTACTGGTATGCTCCCCCAAACATCACAGACACAATTTTTTGGCCACGCCCACTCCCGCCCCCACAATCGCGAAAACCGATATACCTGATAGCTCGAATCTATAAGTGTTGCGTATTTGCACAATTTTAAAGCTAGAGTCACCAATTTCGCGTGTAGACAGCTGGTGAACGCCCACTAGAACGTCCCCCAGCGCCCTCGCCCTTAAAAATCGGATATGGCTATATCTCCCACAGATTTTGACCTAGTCACCAAATTTTGTATATATATTGCAGGAATACTCCCCAAACAACACAGAAAAAATTTATTGGCCACGCTCACTTTCGCCCCCGAATTCAAAAAAACCGATATATCTGGCAGCTATAATCCATAACACATGTATATTTCTCACAATATTTAAGATATAATCATTTGGTATGTAGATAGCTGGTGACCTCCCCTAAAAATTGAGACCTTGATATCCCGGCTACGCCCCCTAGAACGCCCTCCAGCGCCTCCACCCCGCCGCAAATGCCTATATCTCCCACAGTTTTCAAGCTAGAGTTACCAAATTTAGAGGGTAGTTAACTGGCCTCCGCCTTTAAAGATCGGCAAAAAATTTCGGCGACGAACCCCCATCCCCACTGCAGGAGGTCACCAGCTATCTACATAAAAAATTTGGTGGCTCTATTTTTAAAACTGTATGAAATATTTTATCGATTTTCTATTTGAGGTGTATCGACATGTTATCGTATTGTCAGCCTCCCAGTGGACGTGGCACAAAAATCTTAACAGTTTCTTCAATAGCGCCGAAAAAAGTTGCGTTCATCTGGACGGACAGACGGACATCATGACGGACATTGTATAAACCCAATATATTAGTTTCACTTCGTGAACGAATATAAAAAGGCACGATATATAATTGTCAATAAGCCCATCGGAGTTGGCTATAATTGAAAGTTGTTGTTCGGCGCAGGAATGCTGATTGAAATTGCAAGAGACATTTTAATCAAAGGGGTCAGTGCGAAAGGCAAGCCTGTAAAAACGAGTGACATTGTCGCGCATAAAGGAAGGCGACGATTTTTTTTGACGCAGTGAAAAAATTTAAAGAAATAGGGGTAGCAATTGGCAATGATTTGCTAGTGATTTTATTGCTATACAGTTTGCCCGAATCATACGGAATGTTATGGTGTGCTATGGAAGCACGAGATGACTTGCCGGTCCCGATGTGCTTCGCGTTAAAATTCTATAAGAATCGGAAGCACGTAAAGCAAAGGAAGACCATGAAGAAAAAAACAGACTGTTCGCTAACCGTCACAAGAATAACGGTAGGAAGGAACGAAATGACAATGTGCAAAGCGAAGACAGAAAATGTTTTAGCTGTGGCAAAACTGGACATATTGCACGTAATTGTTGAAGCAAGGCAAAGATCACGAAAAGTGAGAGAGCCGAAGAGAGAGCTAGTACAGCAGAGAACAGAACTCATTCGCAAAATGAATTAAAGATGGCATTTTCAGCCGATGAGAAAAACGGCTTATGGTGGTACAGAAAAAGTCGAAAAGACTTTGCATTTAGCCAATCAGAATACCACAAAGTTTGCATTTAGCCAATCAGAATACCACAAAGATCAACGGAGTTGGTGAAATTAAAATCGCAGTTAAAAAGCAACAGCAAAAGGCGGACGTAACATTAAAGGAGGTTTTTTCTGTGTCCGATTTGCGTCAAAAATTAATGTCCGTTTCCAAAATCACAGACAATGGCTTCGAGGTTTGCTTTAGGAAAAATGAAGCATTAATTATGAAAAATAATGAGGTCTGGCTCCGTGCGCAAAGATTTGGAAACTTATATTACTTGAATAGCGAAAAGCATCAAGTGAACAATGTAATGCAGCAAAGCAATCTCGATATGTGGCATTATCGAATGCGACATTTAAACGAGATTGATATAAAGTGTATGGCTAAAAGTGGTAAAGCATACGATCTAAAAGTAAATGAGAAGGAAAAACTCTCAAAGTGTGAGATTTGCATAAGCGAAAAGCAAACTGCAAATAGTTGAAATAGTACACAGCGATGTATGCGGCCCAATGAGAGTACAATCAATAGCAGGTTGTGAAGTCCACTTTTTTAAAAAGAAGTCGGACGCGTTCAATGCTTTTAGGGCATATAAAGCTGCAGCAGAAAACTTCACAGGGAAGAAGATAAAAGCGCTACAGTCGGACAACGGGGCAGAGTACTGCAACAAAGAGTTTGACAATTTTATAAAAGCGAATGGCATACAAAGACGTCTGACAACGCCCCATACACCGCAGAAAAATGGATTAGTTGAGATGCAAAATCGCACCCTGGTCGAGATGGCGCCCCAATATTTTGGGCAGAAGCAGTTAATACAGCGTTTTATATAAGAAACAGAT
>SCDY01002263.1:0-23028 GCA_004143825.1 Drosophila micromelanica | reverse complement strand
ACCCCCTCAGAATCACGTTTAATGTTGTTTTTTACACTAATTATGACATTTGCAATCGATTAAAAACAAAAATTCGCAATTCTAAATTTTGAAAAAAAATTTTTTTCGAAAATATTTAAGGCGGGACCACATGATTTTTTGACAAAATAAAATCAAAAAATTTTATTTTCAGAAATGTATATATTTTAAATGCAGAATCAATCTAGGGGACAAATCATGAACAAAATGCCATCAACAGGAAAATCGGTTCAGTTTTGAGAAATTTATGAGTGTTTCAAATTTGAGACCTATGGGCTTTACATGTTTAAATTTTTGTACTGATCTTCACAGGAGTAGACCAGGTAAATTATACGGATTTTCTTTTTAAGACAGATGAAATAAAAACTTTTTAATAGAGATTTCAAAAATTAAATCTGTTTTGGAAAATGCTATCCATTTAAGAGAATTGGACGCGTTATAATCAAAAAACAAAAAAAAACAAAGAAAAAGAAAAAGAAGCTCGATCTGAGATTGGCAATCGTTTTCGCGATGGCCAAAAGCTGTGCCAATAGATGGTTGGCAACACATGTTTGTGTGTTAGCCGATTGGCTACTGCACATGAAACCCGGCCGCATGATCGTAAATTGTGAATGGGTTTTTGGGGTATCTACATGGCAATGGGTGCTTCATCAACAGACATCGACAACATGGGCAACGACATCGACATGGATATGGACATCGCCAATGCGATCATTAATTTGGCTTTCAGCGATCGGTGCCAAGTGAAACGACAACCAGCCAAATGCAACAGCAGCAGCAGCAACTGGCAACAATCCATCGCAAGTGGCCTGAACGAACGTGCCACACTCATTTGTGTGTGTGTGTGTCCGTGTTTGTGTATTTTGGGGTAGGCGGGCAGCTGTTACGGTACGAAGCAAACACGACAGTAAGCCGCAGGTGGAGACGTACTTGGAGACGGGCCCAAAAGCATTCGTCCTCTAATCACAAACAGCGCTGAGCGCCTAAGCGTGACTAAGTACGACTACAAATACGAATACGAATACGAATACGAATACGAGTGTGAGTGTGGGTACTCGGTATAGTTGCCTGCCTCCCCCTTTTTGGCAAGTGCTGCAACATGGTCGCTGGCCGTTGCATTAATAGCGTAGCAATCAGGGCGTTGCAGAAGCGAGCGCGGAGATCATAACGAACGGTTTAAATACAATATATTAAATGGATTTATTATGCCAAGATATTGCGCCTCTGCACGGCCACAGCTTTTGAGCATGTACCGAAGTGCCCCCATGTAAGACCACTAAATACATTCATATAAATGCACACACACACACTCCTCTATCTACCTACATACTACTTACTAGTTACTGGAGCCCATATAGCTCAGCTACCAACTACCAACTACCAGTTGCCGCTCTGGCCACTGGCCAATGGCCAATGGCTGACCACGAAGATTGTTGTCGCTGTCGTCGTGCGTCACTCATCTGTGGGAGGCTTCACTGTTCGAGATGGTCGCGTGACACGCACAATACAACTATACAGATTTCTAACTTGATTTGTCTTTGATTTCAATAAATACATATGCAAAATGTCAAATATTTATCTATGAAATATATTAAAATTTATCCCAAATACCATACAGGTTTCTAACTTTTTTTATTGATTACTGAAAACATTTGTTATATTTAGATATTTGGATGCCAATATTCTAACTGAATTTTTGTTAAAGAGAAGTTTTTTAAATATTTAAAAAAAATTATGAAAAATGTTTTGTCAGAAAATTAAATACAGATTAACTAATATTAAAATTGATATCAGTAATTGAAATCGTCAAAATAATTATTTCTTGCACAATTATCTGTGTAATATAATAATCAACTGATAAATGCGACAAAATAAATTAAATAAATAGTTTTAAATTTAAATTTATCTACCAGAATTGTTTCCAAGTTTTATCAAACAAATATAACGGAATTATTAATAATAATATTTTTGATTCCAACTCGCATTAAGAGACACGCGCTCATCTCCAGTGGCTACCACTTGGCTAGCTACGATTTCGTAGTCGCAGTTATTATTCAGTCCGGTCGCAATTAAAGTGTTTTAAAGTGGTAGAAAGAAAGAAAAAAAAAAAAGGTAACGTCTTCGGCTGTGCAGTTTGCCGTTTGCCGTTCGCCGTTTGTTTCATCGTCCTCACTGAACACGCGCATAAATTTTTACTTAATTAGATACACACAGTGGAGTACGTACCCCTCGGATGATGTGCTGTAGTTCCAAGTAACGCTATCATTCGCATGCCGACTCGCCATCCACAAGAAAATTGGCTATGACATTGTTATTGTTCCCCTCCTTTCTCTCGGTCTCTCTCTCTATCTCACTCAACGGTTGCCTTTTTCATGGAAGCCTGGCAAATATAAAAAATATATATAAAATAAATAGTTTTGTGTCGAAAGCTTACTCAGTATTTATAGTAAATATTATATTATATTGCATACATATTCAAATATTTAAAAATTTCAAATTTTCTTAAAATTCTAATTTTTATTGCTTAACTGTAGTCAAATTATTGAAAAACATTTTCATATATTTACATTTATTTATGGAGCTCATTTGCTAATACTTTTCTTAAGGTTTTTAATAAATCATTAATGAAAATCAGCTTTTTTAACAACACTTTTTCGAATTATTGAAAATATTGCGTTTAAAATTGCTTGAATATAAATAATAGATATATAAAAAAAATTGAAAATCACAAATCAATTGAGAAAACTTTATGACAGTCCCAGTTAACTAAATATTAAGTAAATAAATAAATATATAATACATATATGTATATATGTATAGTTTCCTAAATCATTTTTATTCATATTTTACATTTTATATATTAAAGTAATAATTATTTTAGAAGCTATAAATTCTTTCTATGCAGTTTTGTGTTATTTTTTTCAACAAATTTCAGCTTTTAATTTGAATAAGTGAATTTAGGAAAATTTTACTTAGCTTAGGTAACATGTTTTTACATAATTGTAATTTGCTTATTTAAATCTATACCAAATTCTAATGAAACAATCTGCAATATAACAGGCATTTACAGGGTATTATAAGTTCGAGCAGCACTGCGACTAACAAATACAAACTTTAAGCTTGTAAATAATCGATTGAAACCAATCTTAGCTTGGTGGGAACTACTTTAAGCAATGACAGTTTACACACACCCACACACACACTCACACACACACACACATAGTCCAACCGTTATATATGCACGCGTATTTACTTAGGTATGTTGTGAACTTGAAAAGATACGCTTTGCCTGGCAATTATCTCATCATAAGCATTTAGTTTGTGAGAAACTTCCCAGCCAGGATAAATGATAAAAACCAGAAGAAGAAAAAAACAACAAAAATGAGAGAAGAAAAAAAGGAAAATGCGCGCACACAACCACCGCAAATAGGAGATGTTGTGAACCACATTTGGACTACCCTTACCAAAGTCTAACCCTCATGGCCAGGACCATGTACAATATGTTGCGTAAGTGTCTAAACAATGGAGGCCAATGCGAATGCACACACAACAAAGACTAAATGTGCGTAGGCACAATGGTCGCCTCAACAAATAGCGAGTGGCAGGACGAGAACGACGACGACAGGACAGGGACAGTCTGAGGACGAGTCCTCCATGCTGTCTGTGCAGCAAGCAGATGGTCCTCGGTTCTGTTCTCTCTTCAATAACATGCTCGTCATGAACGCTGTCGCAGCTAGATCGCGAGAATTGGGATTTCTATTTCGAAAATGACAGCATAATAATGCAGCGGCAGAATTTAGAGCCGGGCCACGGTTACGGATACGGGTCGGAATCGGGGTCGGGGTCGGGGTCGGAGTCGGAGTCGAGCCCCGGTGTGTCTTGTCTAATGGCGTCAGGCAATGATTACACAATATTTTTTTACAAAAAAAAAAAAAAAGAATTATTATCATTTATGATATTACATCAATTTATTGCTTACTTGCCTACTTAGGCCATCATCATTTGGGAAGCGAGACAGTTGCTTCCTTGATTGAAGCAGCCAGACAATTGTCTGCCAGGATATGGGAACACAAACGGCAAGCGCCAAACAATTGCCAAGTACTTTCGAGACCTAAGTGCCTATTTCTTTTTTTTTCCTAACACGCTTCCGCGCTGACATCTGTATTAATTGTATGAGATGGCAAAAATAAATAAAAAATATATATATATATATAAATTTTCTCTCACTGCGCTAAAGTTACTCTCTGGAGAGCGTAAGATTTTACTCAATCCCTTTTTGAGGCATATTCGTAAACGTTTAGCTGGCGTTTAGCATTAAAAACTCATTTAAAAATTATCTTTTTGACACAATATAATAATTAAATAATTATCGAAGACAATAAAAAAAAATCAATTATCTAATCGATTGTAAATATTTAATATTAAGACAATTTGTGAATAAAGTTAAAGCAAATTTAAAAAAGAGAGAGTTTTTGTTTTTAACAATATTACAAAAAAACTTCTGAATATAAATATAAGAAATTTTAAATTTTAACCTAAGCTAGTAAAAATCATTGATATTTAAAAGTTAGATCTTCTTTTTTTTATATGTATTCATATATTATCTTTTAATAATAAAAATAACAAACTCTTAAATAAAGGTAATCAAAATTATCCCCTAATAATAAAATAATAAAATTTAAAATTAAACAAAAAATTTTATATATTTTAATGTTTATTATTTATTTAAATAGAGATGTATAATTTAAATTGAGAAATATTTGTGCTGAACTCAAGTTACACAACAACAAAAAATGCATAATAATACACAGAATTTTCATTTGTCATATCTATATTCATATTCATATTCACATTCACACAGAAATATTCATTACACAATGCGAAATCTAAATTGCAGCTGAACAAAAAGAAAAAAAAAAAGAAAACTCGTCTTGCGTTAAATCATATTAGATTTTGCTGCTGCTGTTGTTATTTGAAAATGGCCGGGATGAACAAAAAAAAGAAAAGGGTCCGCAATGGAAACGAGAGCAGATGAAGCGTTAAACAGCATCCGATGCAGTCAAAGTTGAAGCTGATGCTGATGCTGTTGCTGATGCTGAAACTGAAGCCAAACAGCTGGCTTTTGAATTCTTGCCGGATGCGCGGCAGGATTAGCACATTGATTGCTGAAGCTGGCTGGCTGGTGTTGCATGCAACTCAATTATGCAACCGATGCGTAATTTAGTAGAAGCCACCAGAGAGACCAGAGAGAGAGAGAGAGATAACAGCAACAATTGCAACAATTGTGACCTTTCACCGGGGGGCGACGCTGGCCTTGAACCTCTTGCATTGCCAACCGATTATCAATTCAAGGCTGTGACTTTAGCAACAGCAACAACAAAATATACAAACATATATTTAATATATATACATATTTATGCATTTGTGTAGTTTGGAATGGAAAATGAACAACAACAACAAAAAAAAAGACGCGACGGGGCTAGGAATGTTATGTAAATTGAACTTGAAAATCGCTGAAACAATGGCAAAGGTTTTGAATATTTCTCTCGCTTAATTAGAAAAAAAAAACAACGCAAGGAGGCAAACGCAAATAATTCTCCCCGAGTCGCAGTCGCCGTCGCCGTCGCAGTTGACGTCGCTGTCGACGCAGCTGTTGGAGGAGGTGCCGCTGACAACAACAACAGTGGGCGCATAAATTATTCAACAGCGGCTTTTGGACAGCGTCTCCGTTCCGCATTGGCGACGCAATCGCAACGCAGCTAAAGATCTGGGGTGCACACCCGAGTGTGTGTGTGTGTGTGTGTATGTCTTGGATAATGTCATATGGATACGCGTGTGTGTTCAGGTATTTGCCAGCGATTTGTGACGACGACGCGACGTTGACTTCAACTGAAAATCATTAATGTGCTCGCCTGATATCTAAATGTGTGTATGAGCAGGTGCCAGAGGGCGTCTCCCTCACTCCACATAAATGTGAGTGTATGTGTGTGTGTGTGTGTGTGTGTTTGTCTCAGAAAATTGCTCTGGGAGACCAAAAATTTGAATCGTCCCCAGCATTGTTATGCAAATGATGTCGCTTGACACGCAAACGCCACCGTCGACATCGTCAACACCATCGTTGTTGTTGTTGTTGTTCTGGTTGTTGTTGTTGTTGTTGTTGTTGTTGTTGTTGTGGTTGTCGCGAACAGATATCTTTGTTGTTTCCACCTCCGGCGATTGCATATACTCGTATTATGCGAGACCCGGCCAGCGATCCGATCCAAACACTCTACACTCAACAACACACTCTACAACACACACTACACACACACACACACAGATGGCACTCCAACTGGCCAGCGAATGTCAACAGAGCCAGCGTACCCAAAGTGGATCAGTTTGGCTGATCTCATCAACTTAATGGGTCAGTGATTCCCAGTTATGATTAAGCTCGCGACTTGTTTTTATTTTTCTTCAGCCCCTTCTTGGCTTTAACCATGCAATATATATACATATATGTATGTATATATATGTATCTAAATACCTGAATTATAAGAAGCGACTTGGACAACAGGTGTCATTCTTGTTTAGTCGCATCTGGGTAAGGAAAGCAAGAAATAGTTTCAATCAATCCTTGCCTAAAGCATGAAACTTGAATTGAATAAATGTTGATAGAGGAAAGAAAACAATTTAAATATTTTCTGATTATCCTGAAAGAGTTTAGCTATCATTAAAATAAAAATCTAATTTTAGCTACTAAAAACTTTTATTTGTTTTACAACAAATTTAACTACCTAATCTGTCTAACTGAAATAAATCAAATTATGAAAAGAATAATTTATACAAATTTTCACCTTTAAACTTCTGATAAAAATGAAAATCTATTTAGTACCACAAATAATTTTTTTTTTTTATAAAAATGATAAAGCTTTGCAGTTTCGAATATCTGAAACATAATAAATAAAATATTTGGACAGTTTCAAATATCTAAGCCTAATTTTTATCGCTGTTTCCAAAACAAAAAAAAAAAATTGTAGAATAAGTGAGAGTGCTTTCTTAATTTCCGAATAGCAATATTACCGCACACACTCCGAGAAAAATGTCATATAAATTCAAGTGCGCGACGTTCTTAAATACTTTTTTCTTGAACTTGAATCAATCTAAATTTCATAAATTAATTTAAAAATGAAAAAGGCTTTAGAAATAAAAAAATATTTACTTTAGAAACTTTCATTCTTTAAATAAGTATATTTGTAAATTTGTGGGATTACAAATTACAAAATTTTGCTGTCACGAATTTTGGTTGCATAGTTGCCAAGTTTTTATTTATTTTTTTTTTTTTTTGCTTTAGATTCCTTTGAGCTGATGTGCGTTTTTGGCGGGGCAGCGAAGGAAGGTGTCCGGTGGGAGGTGGAGAACCTGATGAAGGTGAAGAAACAGGCCAAACTCGATAAGAATAACACCCAGGTTGTGGTGTGATCAATTGCATACGATCTGGCACGCTGCGTGATGTAGTGTCACGTGAGCAGTCAGAACGCTTCTATTGCCACACACACACACACACACACACACACACACCACACACACACACACACACACACACACACACACACACACACACACACACACACACACACACACACACACACACACACACGCACACAGAGACAAACAAGTGGCTGTAATTAGCGAAGCGGGGTCTTGGCCATCGCATGACATTTGGCTTTGGCCACGATGAATGATGCCAAATTAACCAACACTAACCGGCATTTGGCCAAGATGGGTTTTTGTTTTTGTTTTTTTCGGTCTGGGATGGAATGGGGACCTCCTGCTCTGCTCTGCTCCGAACTTTTCTGAGCTGCGTGTTCGTTAAGATCGGCCCACAGATAACAGACGCGGCAACAATTTTTCGAATTGTAAACAATTTGCGCTGCAGTTGTGTCTATTCGAATGCCTTTTTAGCCAGCCTGCCAGCCCGTAAAAGTGGCAGTGGGAAAGTCGAACCTACCAGCTAAAGTGCCCCCCTCCCGAATCGAACCCAGCATGCGCTGATGCTGTGCAGATCTCTTGATTCATTCGTTAATTAAACAGAGGCTCGACCACAGCACAGGGCGAAAGATGACCAAAACAAAAACAAAAAATAGAATAAAAAAAGCAAAAACTGTCATAAAGCAGACAACATACTGGAGAGAACTGGGAATTTTTTGAAATCAGTCGATCAGTGTGACCGTTTGCATAAAATTCAAATGCAAGTTTGAAAACGATCAACAAAATTCAAGAATATCTTTGATACAACTAAAGCTAATCAGATATTTTTAAAACTAACTAAAATATATATTTAATAAAAAAGGAGATATAAAAAGTATTATGTATATATGAAAGGAATTATCATTATGTATATATTTCCTTTCATATATGCATTTTTATCTATATTTAAAATATAGTTTTTCATATATGATATAGAACCTTTAAACTTTTTACTATCCTTAAATTATTAAAAGCTTTGATATACTAACTAAAATTTGGATGTGAAACTAATATTTTTATTCTAAGATCACTTTACAGATAGAATTGTTTTTATTATCAGTCGATCGGTGTGACCGTTTTTTGTGAATTCAATTGCATTTATTGAAAACTCTGTTATCGGACAATCTTTGAGCTATTGTAAAAGTCAACAAACAAATATTTTTCTATAAATACAAAAAGTGTCTTTTATCAGAATACTATAACATAAATTGTAACAATCAGAAAATATTCAAAAATTTTATTTGAAAATTATAGACACACTAAAAAATTACGAATTTACTGAAAATAATTTTAGAAACAGCCTGCCGCAACTTTAATTTTAAGTAACTTTACATATCTATGATATTATCTAATAACCAATTTGAATATTTTTGACATTTAATTTTGGACTAATTTCAAGTTCGAATTGAGGTCTTCCACTTAGAGAACAATTTACAGGTGCATGTGCAGGTGCTTTAAAAGAGACAAAAAAAAAATCCACAAGAACGATGATGATCATATTGATAATTATGATCAGTATGATGATGATGATGTTGATGTAGGTGAATGCAGGTTGCGTGCATCTAGTTTTTGCTAGTCGAACTCTAGTTTCGGCTACATGTCCCCAGTGCAGTAGCCGGCGTGTAATAGGCATCGATACCCACACACAGCACTCACGAATGCACCCATATGGCAATATTTGGTTCTCCTGCCACATTGCTGGCACATTCAGGCATCATAATCAAAGGCCGTCCGTCCCAAGTGCACGATTGCAGGCAGCCGTTGCCGTTGCCGTTGCTGGTCAGTTCCTTAAGGCGTTCCTCTGCTCAGCTGCATTTTGTGATCTGCCCCATTGACAACTGTCCGGGCCAAATGCGAGTAAGAGTGCTCCAGTCGGGTATGCCCGACCAAACAAATGCCCTCTGCACATTTCAAATAGAATCTGCATTTTCTTTCTTGGTAAAAAACTTATTTATATAAAACTAGCTTGAAATTAAAATCAAAAACTAGCTATGGCAAACAAATATAAATAAATATAAATAAATTTATATTATAAATATAAATATATAATTTAAAGGGATAAAGAGATACCTTTTAACAGAGAATCTTAATTTTCTTTCCTGTTCAAAAATTTGTATTCATATATTTGTATAATATTATTATATATGTTTTTTATAAAAATTAAAATTAAAATCTAAAATCTATGGCAAATAAATATATTTTATATATTTTAAATATAAATTTGCACACTGTCACATACCCTTTAAAAGAGAATCTGCATTTTCTTTCTTGGTCTAAAATCGTATATATTTATATATTATATATTTAAATTATTTTATATTATATAGATATTATAAATAAATAAATATATTCTTGTTCAATATAAATATGCACAACTGTCACATACCCTTTTAAAGTAATTTTCAATGGGTATGACGCATAAGAAAACAAAACAGAAAGCAACAAGAGGGTCGGGGGCGAATAAGCTGGCACGGCCCACAGTGCTGACTAGCTGGCTGGCTGGCTGTCTGTCTGTCTGGCTGTCCAAGCCTGGCTTTGGTCCAGCACTGGTCAGAGTTGGAGTTGAAGTCAGCGTCAGACAATTGGACGGCTGGCAGTGCGACCGATCGCAATGGGGCTGGGAAAATTACATGTCTTGGTATCTAAACGCACATTAACCATCGCATTCCCCAAGCAGCCAAAGCTGCACTCAGAGCCAAAGTTTTAAGCCACGGCCAGAGTCGAAAAGATGGTCGGATGGTCGGCTGGTGCCTCACAGTTGAAACTGTGGCTCAGACTTTGTTTGGGTCCCTTTTTGTTTTGTGGGACAGAAGGCAATCGCCAGGCGATTTTCCTCTTCCTTTCGCGTTGCTTACTTTTCTTATTTAATTTCGATCGATCACTTAAAGAGTACGAATAATGAAAAATTGCAGCAAAATGCCGCAGGCTGCAGAACTTGGTCTTTTAGATAACACACACACAACACACACACACATATTTATATATAGAGAAAACAAAAAGTATACATTGAAAGCTCGAACTAGCTTCTTTTGAACCCCTGCTGACCTTTTTGGAACCGAACTGAACAGAATGGAACCGATCCGAACTGAACTGAACTGAACTAACTCCGGTATTACATCGGATTTGTGACGCTCATGCGTCGATCTTGAACTATGACAAACTCATTTGCGGCACATTCATGTGGAAATCAATTAAGTGGAATTCTCACGATCGCAAAGCTCATAGATACAACTGCTACTTACTATGAGATACACACACACACACACATTTTGCTGTAACTCTCTGCTAACCGATAATTAACTGCAATTCTCATGGCCTGAGCAGGCACAGAATGAAATAAATAAATCTAAATAAATTGAAATAAGTAAAAGTGAATAATGTTAGGGAAGTTCAATTCAATACTTTTTGCTTAACTTTATCGAAGGTACTCATGAGCACGCTCTAAGCAGCTGCAAACTGATCAGTGATCAGTTGTATCAAGCAACCACACTGAGAATAATATTTAGCATAAATATGCTTAAACTAGCTAGAAAGTTCGGAAGTACTTTAAAATTAATTACATTTTCAACGAGAAAGAAGAAATTTAAAATTTAAGAAAATTCTATTGTGCATTGAGGTACTTCAAAATTAAACTAATTTTGAACCATCTAAATATAATAATATATATGTATATAATTCAATTAATTTCTTGAAATAGTATAAATTTAAATTTTAAGAAATTCCTATTAAATAAATTTAACAAAGAATTCCTTACATTTTAATAAATACTTTGTCATCTACACTAAGAAAATGTATTAATTTTTTGATAAAAACTATCATAAGGCTTAATGCAGGAGTAGGTCAGCTTAAAGTAAAAAAGTTGCCAGTGTCGAAATTTTTTTATTTTTGCATTAAAAAGGATAAATTTATTTTTGGTTTTTTTTTTACTCATTAATTTGGATAAAAAAATTACTCTTATTTTTTTAGGGAATCATTTTATAATTTTTTTTTTTAAATTGTGTTAAGTTTGAAAGCTCTTGTGTATCATACACTATTTTTGCATAATTTAATAATTTTTGTGAATTTATTTATATAATTTTTGATGAGTGTAGCAATAGGACTTGGCCTAAGCCCAACCCTCGCACTAGCCAAATGAGCAGTTCAAGTTTGCGTCTAAATTGTTGTTGTTATTGTTTCTCTTTGCAGCTGATGACTCGGGGCATTTGTATTTCCGATCCCGGCCCGATTGCATCTAGCAGGGGAGGCAGCAGCCGTTGCCGTTGCCGTTTTTTGACGTCAAAAACTAAATCACATTGACTTGGCCCGTCGATCGCCAACGCCTGTTTCTGTTTCGGTTAGCCCTGTTTCGGTTAGCCCTCGCTCTTTAAACAGATCCCTTTTGGCCACTTGGCCGCGGCACTAATCGCCTGTCAGGTGTCTGAGCCGAGGCGCAGTCAAGTGTCTGACAATTTCAACGGCGACAAATGACAAATCCTTGGTCCTTTTCCTTTTTTTCTGTGTCGGGGGTGTTTACGTTCTCAAGAGTCCTGATCTCACACAGCAGTTTGATCCCCGCAAATGTTTGGCTTCACACAAAGGGGATTAAATCATAAAATGCTCAACGACATTCTTTGAACCCAAAACGAACAAATTTCACAATTTCATTGTTTTGCCAGCCACATTGGCGCATCCTTTTTGTTTGCCTTGGCCCTTGGCCCTTGTCCTCGTCCTGGCCCTTGACTTTGCCTTTTTTTGTGGTCGCCAGCAAGGTGACATCGTTAAAAAAAAAAACAAAAAAACACAAGAAAACAAGCAGGAATCGAGCAAACGAGTGTCGCCGACTGCACAATACTCGTTCGTAGCTTAAAGCAGTCTAAGATGAACTTAATTATCATAATTAATTATACGTAGTTTAGGGTATTAAGGTTACTTTCCCATTTTTCCCCATTAATAATTATCAACTGAACAATTAAGTATTTTATTTGAAACTCTATATATATTTCAAGCTAGCTTAAGTTTTTATATTAAGATACTAAACTATAAATAAAATAAAAAATTATATATATATCCAAGTATCTAGCTTCAATTGACAAACCCAATATTCCCTGAATATAAAAAAAACAACAACTAGTCGAAGCAAAAGAAGCACAAAAACAACAACAACCACAAGTTTTAGCTGGCCTAACCACTGTGCGTGTCCACGATCTGTTTCTGGTTCGGTGTTTTATCAGCGAGTGCAGGGTATTCGTAATTTGAGAGCATTCAGTTTCGTCAGCAATTGGCAAATTTACGAGTATGTTGATTGAAAACTGCGATAGCCACGAAGCACGAAGCGTGAGCCAATCGGCACAGTGGGCTCAACTCGAGCGTAAATGTGTCACAAATGTGATCAACAATTTTAGCTAATTGTTATTGGATTAATTAGTTAAACATAATATATAAAAGCTTGTTATTATTATTATTATTATTGGTAAGGCAAGTGAAAAGATTTTTAATTCCAGTTTGTGCAACAAATAAAAGTTATTAAAAACTTATATATAAAATAAATATTACTAAATTCAAATAAGGAATATTAGGCAAATTTAGTTGATTTAAATAAATGTTTTGATGTTTTTAAACTGAATTTTAAAATAAAGGTGAATAAAGTTGTGGAACAAGTCAAAATTATAAAAACTCATATATTCAAATAAATATTAAAAAAAAATCAAATTAGGAACTTTTCTGCTCTTTAGGCAAGTTTAATTGATTTTAAATACAGTTTTTGATTTAATTGTGAACATTTTTTTATACTTTATTTTTTTTTAAATTTTTTTTTTTTTTTTTTGGAAACAGAATATGTTGCATTGAATTTGAAATTCGGTAACATTTATCGCTTGAGTTGGTGTCACTGTGCGCACGTCAATTAACATTAACTGAAGTGAAATTAATTGCCGCGGCATGGTCACTCTAATTGCGGTTAATGTGGAACCGATAGTGAACGCAATTTCTGATAAGCGATTAAACGATTATCGGCAGCAGCGCGACTTTTTGCGGCAGCACCACCCAAACGGACAGACAGACAGACGGACAGCGAACACCACCAAGAGCCATATGCTGCCGTTGTTGAGGATCCCAACAACAACAACAGGATCCGACCAACATGTGTCCTGGGTCCTGGGTCCAGTTGGCGTGACCTTTACGACACAATCAACAACTGTTGACCGCGGCCTCTATTCAATGCTGTATATAATTGTCATGGTCATTATGAGTTATAAACGATATTTTGATCCCTAATCACTTGGTCAGGCCGGGCCAAGAAACACACACACGCACACACGCACACACATGGGACACACACAAGCTGTCAACGCATTCGTTGCACGTTTTAACCAAATGTCTGTGTCTGTCCCCTTGTCCCCCTCTGTCCCGTCACAGTCGCGGTCGCGTCCTGCCGACAGTAGGACACATTTTGTCGGATCTTTGTCGTCGTCGGCGGTGGAATTAAAGGCACAATTGTTGCGGGCCAGGGCCAATTATAGATTATCACCTTATCGCTGTCTCTTTTCCGCACGCCCGCACCGCAGACAAAGATCGAAAAAAAAGAACCATAAAAATGACACCACATTGTTTTTATCTTTATCGCATAATTGCGGTCAATTCCCTCGGCCCGGAGTTTGGACGGGCTTGGCATGATTTCAATACACCCAGACTTCAGTTTAGCGGCTTCCACTTTGATCATTTGCCATGGCTAAAACAACACATTCACTCGACTCAGGAGAGAGAGAGAGAGGGAGACAGAGAGGAAGAGGGACAGAGAACGCTCCCCCCTGCAACAGCATTAGAACAGCATTAGCAGCCACATTTATCTTCTTGTCAAAAAAATGAACGCTCTCCAAAATTACCAAATCCAAATAATATTTTTGTCTTTTTTTTTTTTTTTTGACTATGCTTGTCAATTCACAAGGAAAGCGGAAATAAATAAAGGCCAAGTAACAATTAAATATTTAAATATTATTAAGCGAATAAAAGCCAAAAAAATATTTTGTTTTATTGTTAGTGTAAGTTTAACTAACAACAAATTTGGCTCAAATAAAATTGTTAATTAATTTGTATTTGTATCATTATTTTAAATATATTTTTTGTGACAATTTTCTTTTAAATTTCCGCCACCTTCTCATGTTATGAACGATTTTTATGCTAATCAGACACTCAAATATTTTTTAATGCATTTTTTAAGATGTTTGTCAAATTTATCACAGAGCGCACAAAATGTGTTTTACGCACTAAAAAACGATTTAATAAATTTAAATATGTTTTTATAGTTAGAAAACAAAGTATTCTTACATTGATATAAACGTTTAGATCAAATTTTCATACATTTTTCATGATAATTTTCGATTTTATACAAGTTTATCATAAGTAAAAAATTAAATATATTTTTGTTTCACGTTAAAAACAATTTTATTAAATTAAATATTTTTTTCATGCAAAAAATTAGTTTAAAAAAAATTGTATAAAATTAAAATAAGTTTTTTTTATTTTATAGTTTCGAAGCAATAAATGTTCATAGTTTCGTCAAGCAATTCTAATCTAAAATTTTACCCAGAAGAAAATATATTAAAAAATATTGAACTTAAGAAAAAAATTCCATAATTCAGAATAATAAATAAAAACAAATAAAAAAAGAACTATGCGCAAATTTCTTAGATAAAGTACTCTAACTAAATGTAAATATATTTTATAGTTATATATAAATGTTTTTGAAAAAATTATTTTGTGCTTAATTTAAGAAGTTATCACTTAATGATAATCATTGTTTCTAATTTCAAATAAGAAGAATATGTTTTGAGTATTAAACGAAAGTGTAAAAAAGTTAAATAACTGATTTAGTTTCTGAACATAGTTTTCACTGTATTTTTGGTGTTCGCTGCCAAGGGTGTTCACTGTACACGAAAATGATGCTAAAAGATGCAACTGCGATCGTTTAAGCGAGTATTTGATAATTTGCAACTATTTGTGAGTGTCGGTTAATTCAATCGCCTCAGCGAACATCTTTTCAACCGGTTTTTGCCATCCTTGGCCAACAGAGAGAGAGAGAGAGAGAGAGAGAGAGAGAGCGCGCGTCTTCGGTGCCTGGACTTGACGACCTTCAGATTGGCTCAACAAAAGACCGCGACGCTCCCACACTTTGCTGCTTTAAAATCTGAGCGTCTGCAACAACAACAACAATAACCACAGCAACAACAATAAAATAAATAAACATATTCAACGTTCAGTTCACTTGGCCTGCAATTTGGGTCAATTCATAAATTATTTGGCATATTTTTGGCAAATATTTTGGCGACTTTTCTCGCAATGTGCGCAATTGTCGGGCTTCAAGCTTTTGCCTGCAGGCAGCAGCAGCAGCAGCAGCCGCACTGCTTTGCCGACCGACCCAACAGAGCGAGAGCGAGGGCGAGCGTGTGCGAGCGAGAGACAACAGTGTGTGTGTGTGTGTGACTCTCTCAGTGGCTCTCGCTCGCACGCATTGCATTCGAAGCTTGAAGCCATGCGCGGCCATCCGTTTGGCTTTGACCAATGCTGTCTTTTTTCGCACGGACGACAGACGACGGACGACGGACGACGACGACGACGACGGGCGACACATTTCGCTGTGTCACAATTGTAGCGAGTGGAGAGAGGTAGAGGGGGTAGGCGCCACAGGCAACCGCGACATTACCGCACTCGGCTCCATTGGCTGCTGTTGTTGTTGTTGTTGCTGTTGTTGTTGTTGCATGCGTGTGGGAAAAGGAGCGCTCTATGCCCTCAGCACGCTGACGCTGACGCCAACAGCAGCCGCAGCAACAGCAGCTGCGATTGCGACCAGATTTAAGCAGCCAAGATGTAACGGGATCAGCCAATAGTTGAGCAATGGCCAGCGGAACAAAAGTGTCGCAGCAGCGGGCGGGGTGGCAGAGGGCGCCACAAAACACTTGACCCCCCCCCACCCCAAAAAAAAAAAAGTCTGAATTCATGCAAAAAAAATAGCCAGAATTAAGCCAGGCTTGTTAAACCGCAGGAAATAAATCAAATTTAACAGTTTACGGTTATTATATAATAAAATATAATATTTACTTTAATTTTGTATTTTACTTCTAGCACAGTCTAGAAAAACAATCAAATTTATAATTTAACGGAATTATGCTTTATTTGTATTTTGTTCTCTTCAAATCAGCAGCTGTCAAATTCTATTTTATTTTACCAATATATACACATATATTTACATACATATATATTATCGCATATATGTATGTATAAATACTGCCTGATTGTTGCCCTAAACATTAACTTCGACCGATTTTATTAGAGTTATTTGCATTTCCTTACCTAATATAACCTTCTAATAATAATAATAATTCCAAAGTATATAGAAACAATTTACACGATTTTTAAATAACATGCGTTAAAATGTTAAAATTGTTCTCTTTTTACATATATTTTTTGATAACCATTAAATAATTAAGTAAACAACAAATTTTACAAAAGGATAAAGAAAATAATTCTAGTAACATTTTATTTAATGAATCATTTATTGAATGCATTTCTGATATTATTTTCGTTTTCCCAAACCGTAATTTATTTGTTACTTAATTCAAATGTGCAATAAGAGTTTTTAATATTTTCTTATTGTACTTTTAAATCTGGCACCAATCTATTATTCTTTTCAGAAACTTAAAAACTGATTCGTATTCTTGTAAATTGTTTATTTCAATTTTAAAGTTAATAGATAATTAAATGTCATTAGTTAAATTCAACTGTGCTTAACTACAATAAGTATCTTATAAATTCAAAGGCTTCTGTCCAGCAAATTTATAAACCCTTGCAGTCGAAAAGGAAATTCACATATATCCACACATATATAATATAATCTGTTATCTGTGTAAAAAAAAATCTGTTAGATTTTCTGTCCAATCGAACAAAATGAAAAAAGAATAAAAACAATTATCAACACTTAAACTTATGATAAAAATGTTTCTAAATTCACAAAAACTTTATTAACTATTTAACCAACTAACCTTAGCTAACTCACAGTGTTAAGAAAATAAACATACACATAAACATTTACTTTAAAAAACACAAAACATCGAAAATTTCAAAACATTTTAATGAGCTTCAATTCAAGTGAATATTTTGAAAATTTAACAAAATATTTAAATTGCGTTGAAATTAAATTCGTAGAAGTATAGAAAATAAATATATATAAAAATATAGAATTTTGAATTTAAAGCCTATATGATTTTTGTAAAAGAAAAATTTGATTGATGGAATTGATTAAATTTTATCAATTTTTGCTAGCATTTAAATATGAACTTAAAAATTGTACAAATTGTATTTCTTTAAAACTTATATTTTTTAATTGGGAGCTAAAAACGGTTTCTAATGAATATATTAAATAGTTTTGATAATCGATTTGCCGACGGCTTTTGATATTCAAATTCACTTCAATTAAATTCATCTATTTTTTTTTGTTTTTGGCAATTGAATTGAATTGAATGGAAAATATTGTGTGAGGTTTTTTTCAGCTGATTCGATGATTTGTTACAGATGAGGCTGCACTGAGAAAAAATTGTATACATATTAAATATAGAATTATATATGTGGGATATGTGGCTATTCAGATGCTCGTGCTTATAAATGGGAGCAGATTTTGTGGCTAAGAAATCGCTTAAAGTGGTTTTAATTAAATTTGATTTGTTTCTTGTTCGTTTTGTCGGCAAAATATATATGCAAATATATAGATATATTTATTGAGCACACAGAATAGTGCACTTAAAGCTGAGATGTCCAGCAGCAGATACAGACTCACAACTAAAGATAGATAGATACACAGAACTATATATATAAATATATACATATACATATATATATTTCTTATACATATGCTAATGTATATATGTGTGTGTGTGTATATATATTATATATAGCTGGCAGCCGGGGACCATTTTGGACCACAGTGTGGGTGGCGTGCGTGTGTCTGTCTGTCCATCTGTCTGTCCGTCTGTCTGTGTAGATTGGGCAACGGCTGGATTTTGTGCTTGTGCTCGTAATTAATTATTTCATTAGTGCACACTTGATTCGAACCATAACCCCACCTACACCCCTCACCCCCCACCCACCACTCACAAACTCTTCACAATCATTTGGCCATTGGCTGTGGCCGCAACGGCTATAGAAGTCCTTGTATGCCCTACAATGAAAAAATTATTGCATTTGAATTTATAACAGAACAAAAAAAAATAATAATTAACCATATGGATAAATAATGCTAAATGAAGTATAAAATAAAATCACATAAATAAAAATACACAATAAAAAATTATAAATATTTTCTAATTTAAATTAAAAGTCTTTCACCCAATCGAATACACAATAGTTAAATTAAAAAAAAAAAATGGAAGTAAAGAAACAGTAAAACAGTAAAATATATAATAAAAATATAAAAAAGCTTAACTACTGTATCTGCTATAGCTGGTCGCATCGTAGGGCATTACACACAGCGCAGAGAGTCAAAGAGCGCTGCTCGCTCTTAAGAGCGAACGTGCCAAGGCGAATAATACAAATTTTGAACTGCTTGCTTCAAATTTGGCTCTCTGCGCCTCAATGTGTTTGTGTGTGTGTGCTGAGTGTGCTGCTGCTCATGGGCTGGGCATGAGCGAGTGTGAGGGAGCAAGCAATACAATACGCACAGAAGCGAATGGACACTTGCGGCGCTAGTATGTGAGTGTGTACGTGTGTGTGTGAATGTGTGTGCTGGTCGCCGCCGCCAGTGGCCGTTCAGTGAGAGTCTTTGCTTGTGTGCGTATTTATGCTGTCTTTTCTCGCCGCTAGGTGGGCCTCGGCCAACGAGTCCAAGCACGAGCGCCAAGCAGAGGCAGCGTCAACGCTGGCAGCAGCAGCCGTAGCAACAGCAGCGACGGCGACTGCGACGCGTATGGTACGCTGGATGTGATTTCAAATAGTAAACTCGAGTTGCCGCTGCCGCATCGCCATCGCCAGCGCCATCGCAATCGCAACGCAATTCGTAATTCGTAAAATCGTAAAATCGTAATCGTCTCGGCGACTCTCTTGTGAACTGCTTACCGATATATTTTTAGTAGACGTCGTCGTCGTCGCAGCTGCGGTGGCTGCTGTGGCTGCACTGTCGCCCCCAAACGGCTCACGGCAGCAGCGCTGCTTTGGCGACTGCTTTGGCTGCTTTGGCTGCTGCTGCTGCTGCGCTGCGTTGCGACAGGCACAGCCACTGCCACTGCCACTGCCACCGTCGCCTTGTCGCATTCGCAGTCGCTGTCGCTGTTGTTTTGTGTATGTTGTTCTGTGTTGTCTTGTGTTTTGTTCTGCGTTGCGTTTTCCGTTTGCTCTTGTGTGTGTTTCGTTCTTGTTTCTGATGATTCTGATTCCGATTCCGATTTCGATTCCCGTTTCTGTTTCTGTTTCTGTTTTGTTGTTGTTGCCGTTGCGCGCGCGCTCGTCTTTTGTTTTGCCGTCGCTAAAACGGCCAGAAAACTTATTTAAAAAAAAATTTGATCAAAAACAAAACAATTTAAACATGTGCGTCATTTTTTTTACTAAACAAAATTTTTATTAAATTTTTTTTCACTTTTTGGTTGCTTTTTGTTGTTAATTTTTTTGCTGTGCTGCGTGTAAAAAATATTTTTTTCTTTTGTGCAACGAATGTGATAAATGCAAAATGCAAATAAGAAAAATGCAAAAAAAAAATGAAAACGAAAAAAAAATGAGAATGTGCTGCAAGTGAAACTTTTGCCTGGACATAGTTCGATAAAACTGCCCCTAACTCTAGAAACAATACAAACACCCACCCACACACACACACATACACATACAGCTGTATATAGTGTGCTATGTACTGGACGCGCATAAAAAATGACTACCCTCAATTGTCGCCACTGGCTGGGCTCAGCCCCCGTAGTTTTTGTTGTAGGGGTCGCGCTCCTCGTTTGACGACAACGTTCTCGCTCTGCTCTGCTCTACGCTACGCTGCGCTGTTCTGCTCTGCTCTGCTCTGTTCGCTGTTGTCCTGCTACTCCTACTCCTACTCCTTCTATGCGAGCACACACACAAACACACACTGCTTGCTTGTTGCCTTGCATTCCAATTGCCTTGCTCGCTCCCACTCGTACATAAACACAAATACACACACACACTGACTCAGACTCTGACTCGCACTCGCACTCGGACTCTCAATCTCACCAACACACACACAGACGCAAGTGTCGCGCGTCGTTTGTCGCTTGTCGTTGTCGTTGTCGTCGTCGTCGTCGTCGTCGTCGTCGTCGTCGCTGCTGCTGCTGTTGCTGCCGTCGCCTTTTGGTCTTCTGCTTCGTCATTTTGTGCGTCCTCTGGATTGGTTTCGGCGTTTCAATTGCGTTCGTTTTTTATTCTTCCACCTCCCCCTCTCATTCTGTGCGTGTGTGTGTGTGTGTTTGTTCTCGATTCGATTGGATTACATAGTCGTTGTCGTCGTTTCTGCTGTCGCCTGCCTGCCTGCCTTGAGGTTGTGTGTGGCTGCGTACATTTTTTTTTTAAATTTTTTTTCTCTTCCTTTGCTGTCCCTCAGCCACAATGCTCCACCCCCGCCCACAATGCGGCCGCACGACGACGACGACGACATTTCGTTTTTTGAGTTTCGTTTTTTGCGTGTATCGTGTTCGCTGCATGTGTGCGTGTGTGTGTGTGTGCGTGTGTGTGTGTGTGTGTGCGTGTGTGTGTGTTCTTTAATATTGTCGTCGAGTGTCATTGGTCGAAGGCAAACGCGAGCAGTGCTGCCAGCGTCAACGTCGTCGCATATTGTCGCAAAACCTTCGTCTCAGCGCGTTGTTTTTTTTTTCCGCATTTTATCTTTTTTGTTTTTGTTTTTATTGGCTTTTGGTGCTGGCTTTTTATTAGAATCCGTGCCAAGTAGTTGGGTTGGAGAATTGCGGATACAAAAAAAAAAAAAAAAGAATAAAAATGGGCGACGGCAAGAGGGGGCGTGTGCAGCCAAGTAGCCGAATGAGGTTTTGATTGTGTGTTCGTTCAGGTTGTTGTTGTTGTTGTCGTCGGATGCGGGCGTGTGTTTGTTGTTGGTGTCCTCTCTCTCTGTGTGTGTGTGTGTGTGTGAGTGAGCGAGAGCGCCTTAGCTGCACATACATACAGACGTACGTGTATGTGTGTGTGTGTGTGAGAGCGAGTGCAAAGTGCACAAAAGTTTTGCCCAGCAAAAATGGCGACAACAGCAGCGACAACGACAACGACAACGGGCAATAGCAGCAGCCGCAGCCGCAGCAGCAGCAGCAACCGTCGCCGTCGTCGTCGCCGCAACAAATTTCTGTGCCGTGCGATTTTATAACCGTTTTTAAAAGCGGCGGCGTTGCTGCTTCTGCCTGTCGCACAAAACGGACGCGGACGGACGCCAATAACAACAACAACAACGACAACAACAACGACAACGTGCAACAATCAAATTAAGAGCAATGCATTAAAAAAATAATAATAATAATACTAATCCAAATAGCCACTACAAACACGACAAATATTATAAATAAAAAAAAACCCATTAAATAAATTAAGCAAACATTCGGCTACTAACAACTGTGTGCGGGTGTTAAACAGTTTTTTAATACATTTTTTGTTGTTTGTTTTTTATTTTTTTGCCTTGCCTTGCCATACTTGGCTAGAATTAGAAAAAAACATTAAACTCGTTTTGCCAAGTTTAAAGCACGCAACCAATAAACGCAGCAATAATATATTACAGTTAACCAACCACAGCAACAACAACAGCAACAACAACAATAATAATAAAAAACAGCGCAGCAACAAGCACATTATCATAAAAAAAACCAAACATAAACATAATTATATTTATAATTATAATTACAATTATAATTATGATGTGATCAGAATTAACAGCAGCAAAGATCTAAAAAGCTAACAACAAAAAAAAAAGAAAAAAAAAGTTCAGTTCAAATAACAAAAAAGGAAAGAAAGAAAAAACCAAGAAAACATCTTTTAAGCAAAAATGGTCAACATTGCAATGTCAAATGAAAAGTACACGAATACAGTTATTACAACAACAACAACAACAACAACAAGTGCACACATACATATGCCCATGTGTGCGAGTGTGCGTGTGTGTGCGTGTGCATCGATGTGTGTGTAAACGAGCCAACACTGAAGCACAAAAGCCGTTGATCAAACAGCAACAACAACAACAACTTTAAAAACAACTACAAATCCACCAACAACAAAAGCAATTACAAACACCTATTCTAAACATCCAACAACAAAACAAAAAAACAACAAAAATAGCGAAAAAAGAAAGGCCCTAAACAACAAACGGAGTTTACAAGAAAAAAAAACAACCTCAAATTCAGGTGAGCTAAATATTATTTTTTCTGTGTCTTGTACTTGAAGATATGTTAACCATATATATATATATATATATATATATATATATATATATATATATATATATATATATATATATATATATATATAAATAAAAATATG
>SCDY01002262.1:681-16144 GCA_004143825.1 Drosophila micromelanica | reverse complement strand
GATGTCAGTTTGGTCATGATTTGTCCTCTATATTAAATCTACATTCAAAATATATGCATTTTCCGAAATAAAATTTTTTTTAATTTTTTGGCAAAAAAAAAAAAACATGTACCCCTTGTTAATTTTCGAAAAAAAGTTTTTTTCAAAATTTAGAATTGCAAATTTATATTTTTAATCGATTTTATTTGACTCAAATAGTATAAAAAACATCACCTAAACAGATTCTGAGGAGGTGAAATGTTTGGTCAAAAATCATGTTAAAATTGAAAAAAATCCATAGCTCCCATATTGGAAACTCCCATAACTTTGTCAAAACTAAACCGATTTTCATGTTCGATGTCAGTTTGGTCATGATTTGTCCTCTATATTAAATCTACATTCAAAATATATGCATTTTCCGAAATAAAATTTTTTTTAATTTTTTGGCAAAAAATTTTCGAAAAAAAATTTTTTTCAAAATTTAGAGTTGCAAATTTATATTTTTAATCGATTTTATTTGGCTCAAATAGTATAAAAAACAACATCTAAACATATTAGGAGGAGGTTAGATTTTTGGTCAAAAATAATGTCAAAACTGACAAAAATGTTGACATGCAAAGGTCTTGGATCCATAGCACCCATGTTGGAAACTCCCATAACTTTGTCAAAACTGAACCGATTTTCATGTTTGATGTCATTTTGGGTTTGACCTGTATATCATTCTGTATTTAAAATATATTTATTTTTGAAAATATAATTTTGTTCACACAAAAATTTAACTTTCGATCTATAATTTCTATGGGAGCTATATGATGTGGTGATGTTTAAAAATAAGTAGGATTTTTAGTTAGACACTCGCATTTCAAAATTGAGGTTACTAGGGTATTAAAAGTGGCGACTCGACTCTCTTTTGGCTTTCGCATTTGTGGCTCAATTATAGCTGAAGCTTGGATGTGGCGCCACCTGGCGGCCATTGTTTGCCTGGATTTTTGGGGAAATTTATGATTATTTTGCGTGTTTCTGGCCATGATGAAGAGGCTGTCAAGTTTGACCAAAACGGACTGGAAAGGCCAAAGGACAAAAGACCAACAAGCAGAGCAAGTACAAATATGATAAAGGGTAAACTATCTGCAAGCAACAAGAACCAAAAACAACTAAAACAACATAAGGCTATAACAATTTAACGGTAAATGTTTATAAATCAAAGTGAGTCACAGAACCAGCGCACAAATTATTCGCCATAAGAGTTGGTAGTTAAATAAACTCAAAGCTCGATTTTAAATACTTAGAGGATATAAACTCAAAAGTACAGGAATATTGCGCCTGATCAGGTATAAATATAGATATATACCTTAAATATAACTGTAACTTAATATGCATTGTTTCAACCCATTGCAAAGTTAATTAAAAAGACTGCAGTGAAAAGCGACAAAAAAAATGAGTGACAATCAGCTACCCTGTAAAAAAGTTGCAAGTAAAAAATTTTGGAAACTGGCGAAAAATGAAGACTAATTTAAAATAAAAATTTAAAATAAAAATTCATAAAAAAACGGTTTGTTCAAATAAGTTGGCAGCGCCGTCACGAAGTGTTAAAGTGATTGTTCTTAAAAATCAGAAGCCACAAAAATTGTTCTTTTATCATTAGTATAAATTGACTTGCAGTCAAATCCATTTGTGAAGCGAATAATCAATCAAAATAAGTTATGAAATGAATTTTGGATTCAGAATCGAGCTGACATACCCTGTGCATAAGTGCAGTGTGGGTAATGTGGAAACGTTTGCGCAACGAACCTATTTTGCAGCAGTGGCAATGTGCCAAAATAAAGTCGCTTCATAAATAAATGTTTATTGTCTTTGCGATTGATTCATGGACTGCAATCGGCTGCCCCGGCTGGATGGTCATCTATCCAGCTATCTATCTTTATAGCCTCTGCATAACCCCCCCGCTCGCCAGCATCCTTCTAGGATTGCCTTTGTTTTAGGACTTTCTCGTGGTGTGATGGAAAATTAAGATTCAATTGTCTCTGCATTTCAAAGTTGTCAATGTTCGTTACCAATGGAACACAAGCGTATCAAATGTGAACGGAATTGAAATGTGTGTGTGTGTCTCTGTGTATGTGTGTGTGTGCGTGTTGATGAAGATAATTTTGGTACTGACTGTAGTTGAAGCAGCGGATACATGTGCATTCAAGTTGAGCGCGTGTCGTGTTTTCATACGTGACACGAACACGTTAGAAACATTTAAAATAGTTTCAAAATTTATGAAAAAAATTAATATAAATTAAAAAAATATTTGTCAAGCAAAAGTAAGAATATAAGTTATGTTTATAGTTTATAACTGTATCCTATACCATTTGTCGTCTATAATGTGATTTATAAGACCTTATTTAATTTTTATTAATAATTTATCAGGGTTCGTTGCTTTTACGTTTTACTTTTAAGGATATCTTGTCGCATCCCTTGTTGGTAATTTTTGACACGTGCCCATCTCTAGTGTCGACTGTGTAACGAGGCAAATGCTCATCAGGCTGGATTAGAGGCGCCTGCCACGCCCAGAAATCACGAGATGTTGTTGCTGTAGTTGCAGCAGCAGCTGTTGTTGTTGTTGTTGCATCCACTGGCTGTGCGCTTAATGGACTTCGTATGTCATTTTCAAATTGCAATAGACTTTGAACGGGTCGTCTGAGGCCAAGAAAAAATGTCACCCACAGACGAAGGACAACGCACAAGCACAAGCACAAGCACACACACACACACACACACACACACACAAACACACACACTGATAAAACTGTCAACAGCATGCGTGTGTGTGTGTGTGTGCTTCAAATAGCGCTAAATGACCGCAAAGTGTTTTCATTATTTGTGGCTGCCAACAATTTATATCGTTCATTTAGGAATTTCGCTTTACACTCTCTCTCACACACACACACACACACACACTTACTGTCTAGTTGTGTGTGCCACAACAACAACAACAAAAAAACGACCCAGTAGAGCAGCCAGTACCAAAACAACTGCGTTATAAAAGGAGTAACTGGAAAAACTGCGCACGCTGTGGACGCACGAACGAAGGACACGGGACGCAGGACCTTTAGACTCGCTGGACGTGGGGACATTTGGTCGTGTGCTGTGGCCATCAATGTGGCCATAGCAATGTCTGACTCTGTTTCTGCTACTGCTTTTGCTTCTGCTTCTGCTCCGGCAACAGCTCCAGCTTCAGTTGCTCCTGTTGTTCGGCCACCTCCGCACTGCATGTGCATGGCTTCATTAACGTCTGTGCCGAGTTCTCGATGGAGTCGTCATTATCAACATCATTACCATCATCATCGTTATCAGCACTTGCAGTACCCACAAAATTGTCAGCTTAACTTTTGCTCAGTGCAATTGGTTCTGTAACCAAAAAACTGTATTGAAAGACCATAAAACAGTTCGTTTTTGCTTAAGTGGTTGAAACCTGGTTTAAATAGGTTTGAATGTGGTATAAAACAGGTTAAAAAACACTGCATTTAAACAGGGTATAAAACGGGTTTAAATGGGTTAGCTGGTATGAATCAGGCAGAATATATTCCGCCGGGTTTAATTCTAGTTTAACATAGGCCTTAAAGCTGTATATAACATCTATAAAACCTATATTCAGGCGAAATAGAACAGATATGAAACAATTTTAAACTAGGTATTCAATTAACGTGAACAGGGTGTATAACAGTTGTCTTAAAACTGTGTGATATAGGGGGTAGTTTGTAATAGAGGATAGTTTGTGAGGTGATTAAAATTATATTAGTTTTATGATCTAGAAAACCCGCTTAAAAATTGTTTTGCAAACACTTTATTTTCTGGTTCTGTAAATAACATTTGATTGCTTGTAGTAAAACAAGTTGTCAACTAGTTTTGAATGACTCGATGTAAAATAGTTTTGCCTGAAAGTTAAATAATTAGTTTAACAACACTTAACGTAGTATGTGTGTTGTATCTTGTTGTGTGCGAAACATTTGTGAGACCCTTTCACAAAATGGCTCTGTTAATAACATTGGTCTGTCAGGTTAAACAGCTGTAAGCGTCAGTTTAACATTTGTTGAAAACTTCATAGAAGCTTTCAATTGAATTGAATTAAATAATGTTTGGCAACAATGACATTCAATGTGAAGACCTCAAAACTATTGAGGCTAAAAATAACAGCAATTCAGTTAGTCGATCTGTCAATGAATTGACGTTTCGTGTGGCCTGTACAGGGCGACCTCCCCCGACATCAGTGAGTGGACAGTGTTTTGTGTGCAGTTTATAAATGTCGTTGACGATGAGATGGAGTCCGCAAAACAGAGAGTTTGAGTTCGGTTGCCGATAATGGCAGCCGAATGGGCTGACGGGGGGTTGGGGGGTGGATAGGCGAGTGGTGTGCGTGTGAGTCTCTGATAGCTGGAGCTGCAGCCAGAGAGAGAGAGAGAGAGAGAGAGAGTCGACAGCAGCAGGACAGCAGGACAGCCGAACGCAGGCTGTCTGCATGCAGTTAACGCTCAAATCGAATGTGTGCGAGTGTGCTTGAATGTGTGCGACGATGCAAGGAATTTTAGTTGATAACAGCAAATGCAGCAGCAGCAACAGCAGCAGCAGCAGCAGCAGCCGTAGTTCCCTGTAAGCGCTGTCCATGCCAGAGATGAGCGATATTCTTATTTTGCACTCACTGTGACATTCCAAAATACCAGTGACAATTGCTAAAGGTAATTAGGATTTACATTATTGCAAGTATTTGCTTTTGGGTTTCAGATACTTTTGTCGTGCAAATAAATAAGAACATATCAAATACATAATTATAATATGAGGAAAAAAATGCAAAAAAAAAAAAAAATATATAAAGTTAAGAAAGCACCCGGCTTAGTTTTGGATATGTTTTTAAAATCATTTTGTGTTCATTCCTGCACACTTTTCTTTTTGGAACTGTTTTGTAATTTGAAGAAAATATCGAAAATTATATTCCGTAAGAAATCTTTAAAGTCACAGTCGTGATATTTGTTTGTTACAGTCAACTCAACTCTCAACTCAAGTGCTCGTTATTGTTGTTGTCATTGATGATGGTGTCGCTGTCGTCGTTGTTCTTGTTGTTGTTGTTGTTGTTGTTGGTGTTGGTGTTGCACTTGCAACACTTCCGGCAACTGCGGCAACTCTGCAGCCACTGCAATCGAGTGTTTGGTTTTGAATCGCAAGTGTCAATTTAGAAAATGTTTATTTTATGCCACACACTTGGGCGTTGCGCTCACTGCCACGCCCACGTGCCGCAAATGATGGGCGTTGCCTAGTGCCATCTTACACATATAATTCTTAATATGAGCCGCCGCAATTGAAATGCAATTGCAATTGTCAGCAATCCAGTAGCGATTTTATTAACTTAAAACTTTTCGCTGAATCCAAATCCCTGCCACGCTCTTCCTCTTCCTCTTGCGCTGCCTGTCTGTCTAACTAGCTAGTCATAAATTTGGAGCATTACTGCAAATGCCACGCAAAATCAGCGGCAACTCGTTACCCGCTGCAAGTCGCCAGTTTATTCCACTCAATTGAATTGCGATTTCTCTTTTCTCTCTGCTCTCTCTCTCTCTCTCTCTATCACTCCCTGTGTCTCTTTTTTTTTTGGTTCCCTATGCCTTTTTAGCTGATAAATGACGCCAGCCAAACAAATTTGGTGCAATGCATAAAATAAGTGCGCGCCAGAGTTGCCAGACAGCCGTCGGAGACAGCGCAACTGTACTTGGCTGACTAAAGCCGTTCCCAAGGACAGGCCAAGATAGAGAGCGGCAAATATCAATTTAAAGAATATAAAAAATATCATTCATTTCGATTAATTTTTAATCCATTAATAGGAGATTTAAATTCAAGATATATTAAACGCTGAATTATTTCGGATTTAATTTATTTTTTATTTAATTTTTATTACTTGCCTACTTGTAGATTTTAATTTTTGTACGCTTCTGTCATTCCAAATATTTAATTAGAACTCTTTGCCTATATTGTGCTTTTATTTTTACACCAAAGAATCCTCGGATATTGTTTATGCATAAATTAAGCACAAAACTTTATTTTAAAAAGATTGTCGCCTTTTTTCTCTTCCATTCGCAATAATGAGCTAACATGAAACTAGTTACAGTTAAGGCTTATCTTGTTTGTAAGAAGCGCTAAAAAGTATGCTAAAAAAATGTTGCTAGGCTCATTAAGCAACTGGGAAGCTCAACAAAATCTCTGAGAGTTAAGAGGTCCCAAAAAAAGCACATAAAACCGTTTATGCGTACACCCACTGCCCAAAGTCGCCCCCCACACGCACACACACACACACACACACCCTGCACCCCCTATCCCTATTGATGAGCGCAGATATTTAGAATGCCGAGGGGCAATTTATTATGTCATGAAGCGGATGCAAGAAACGAGAATGAAGATGAGAAGATTATGAGGTGGCAGGGGGTGGGGGAGCTAGCTGGCTATAAGTTAAGGGTAACTGTTGGGGGGGTAGCTGAGATTGAGTTAAGGGTCTTTCAAGGGGACAGCCGAGGGACTGCAGTCTCACAATAATTGCCAACAGCAAGTAAATCCGATGCTTCATTAGTATCGATTATGCGTTTAATGACCCGCCCAGGCAAAGTACCCAAGTGTGGAGGGGGGGAGTAGGGAGTAGGGAGTAGGGAATATTGGTGGAAGAGGGTGCATAATGATTGTCGCCATAAATGTCGCAAGTGCCTGTCGAGTGCTGCAGACATTTATTGAAAACTTTATTGATTTATACAAAAATTTCCAGTGCATGCACAAGAAAAACCCAAAAAAAAAAAAAGAAAAAAACTAATATTAGACTGGCTGATGTCTCGGCTATGCTAAACTAAGTGCATGTGTGCGCGCTGCCAATTTGCAAAGTTCCTTTTTTGGGGTAATAAAACAAATGATTTTCTATAAAAGAAACTTTGAACAGTTCGGGGTTTTTTAGTTTGAGCATAATCAAACTTTAGACATTTACACCAACTGGCAATTGGCCCCAGCTCAATGCAATGGACTGGCGGGGGGGGCGTGTGAGGTATCAGGGACACATCACATGCGAAGGGCGTTTTAGCCTGTAATAACTGTGCGACAGCAGGAGTCGGACATATAATAGCTGGCTTAAAAGTATCGTTTTATCGTTAGCAATCGTTTATCGAACTGATTGCTCGAAAGAACCAGCACAAAAGTTAGGTCAGTACCTGAAGAAAGGTCACAGTTTAATTTGGGAGCAACAAATTTGATTTAGATTTAAACTACTTTTAGCCAATAAATGAATAATTTTAAAGGAATTTTTATATTAAGATATATATAGTAAATATCTGTTCGTGCTTTCATAAAAATAAAAACAAGTTGTTTTTGAGTCTTGTAATATTCACAGTATTCACAATATATAAATTTAACATCATAAAATTTGTATAACTGATAATTCTATATAGAAGTATGTTGAAATCAATTGAACCAGTTTTTAAATTTAGATAAATTTACTAAAACTTGTCATATAATGTTGCTTTAGTTTACTGTATATGTTTTTAACATATGTATTTAAATGAAAAAGTTCTTAAAAATTATATTTAGGATACTTTTAGTTATGGAAGTTATCTTTTGAACCAGTTCCACACGTGAACTTTAAAGCTCAATATCACAGAAATTATTCCACACCAAAAAAAAACTTTTCAAGGCGAATTTTTCATTAAAATACTTTCGTTGGAGCCATAATGTAAACATGATGAAACTCTTGATGGTCTGGGCAGCGGAAATTTTGGAGCGCGGAACCACTGTGAACCACATTGCGAGTCAGTGCGCACGGCAATTACATACTGTTGCATTTTGTATGGCTCGTTTTTGCTGGTCAAATGGTTTTTCATAAATTTTTGAAGCGCATTTTCATTTGAGTGGATCTCTTGGCCCATAGCCAGAGCCGGAGTCAGTGCCAAAAAGCCAAAAACACACGCACACCCTAAGCTGGTTGTGACCAAATGTGTGTGTGTGTGTGTGTAAACTTTTGGGCTGCTAAACTTTGCGTAGTATCAGTGGCAGCAACTTGCAACTTGAAGTGGCTCAAAGCGACTGCTGGAGTGGCGTTTAGAAATTTGTTCACAAGTCGTCGTCGTTTCATACTCATCCTCATCCCCATTCCCATTCCCATGCCCCAAAAAGCCCCATTCTCATCCTTATTCGCACATCCTGGGCGTCATTCTCAACGCCAACATCTTCGTTTTGCACTTGCAACGCTCTGTGTTGGGACTGCTTGCAACTAGTTGCAATTTGTTTGCAAAAGTTTTAACACCATTTACTTGGTTTCATATGAAGACAATTAAGCGAGCGATTAAATTTATATTATCAGGGGATTGAGTTTCAGTTCGCTTTGATACCCTTCTCTATCTCTCTCTGTGTGCGTCTGCTTTTGGCCTTGTTAACATTGCATAACACAAGCCCATAAATGTGCGTACATTGTGCATGCTTTCATATTCATATTCACATTCACATTCACATTTATGCTCGCATCTGTATTCGCAGTCGCATTCGCATTCGCATTCAAACTTGCATTATTTTTTCAAGGCCCCGTTCGGAGCTCATTAAATACGCATTAAAGTTTAATTATAAACATTTTGCGCTTGCACTTGGCAGCCGAATTGGCCGAAATGGCTCGAAATGGCCGCAACGACAGCGCGAAAAAGCGTCGAAAAGCGCAGCGAAAGTCAAAGTAATTTGCTCTGTGTACCCTGCACTGAATGCATTGCGGCATATTGATAGCCCTAACCGGCACCCTGCTTAAGGTGAGAGTTCATATATTGAGTGAAGTGTTTTTTATACTCGTTTCTTTCACACTCGTTAAATTACAAACACTTGCATTTAAGGTTTGAAAAATATACCCTACCCACAAAACGGATAAAACTTAAAGTTTGGAACTGTTAATTATATAAATATATCATTTACTATATCATCTACGGCATTTGAACTATTTTTGATTTATTTTGCGAAATTTCTCAAAACGATTACAATGAATCTGTTTACAAAGTGAAAACGAGTATATTGGTTTTGTGTATAGTTTAATTACAATATAAGTATAACTGCTTCGAGGTTAGAATAACAGCAGGGAATGTTTTCCACTGTGTAAAGATTTTATAATAAAGCGAACAGAGTATTGCGCAGTCGATTACACCCGACTGCAACATTTTTATTAAGTGGTATATTGCATTTGTGTTTCCTATTTTAAAAACAGCCTTCTACAAAACAAATCACTCAAGTTAACGAATACTTGTTGTTTTTTTCAGTGTAACCACATTAGGTGCTAATCTATTCAAGCTTAGAGTTTTAGAGTCTCTATCTCGGGCTCATGTTGGCTCCCAATTTGAATAAACCTCTTTGAGCTGTTGATTGTAGCGCACTTTACAGCGCGTAATGGTCGCATTTTGCATGTGCCGTACACTCGGTCGGCCCGTGGCTGCTTGGACCCGGGCCCGGGCCCGGACCCTGGACCCGAATTCTCTCTCTCTCTTCCGCTCGATTCCCCTTCTCTTTCCGTGCAACGTTGACTGCTCGAAATGACTTTTATAAATGCTATGAATATTTTTTTTTTTGTATTTTGTGAACGCCAAAGGGGGACAGCGCGGTTAGTAGGGGGCGGCGCGGGGGTTAGGGGGTTGCATGAAGCATAATTTTTAACGCGGCATTTCCTCTGTTTGTGAAGGACAGGGGCAGGATGGCGGCGATGGGGGCACTTTGCAACATTTTGTTGGACGGCCATTTGCACATTAAACAATTCGCACTTTCGCACACTGCTGCAGCTAATTTTGCGAGAGGTTGACCTTTAAAGTTGCCTCCCCCCCCAAAAAACTATGGCCAACAAAGTGCTAATAAGCCAAGGCAATTGCCTTTAAAGTGTTGGGTTAAAGAGTGGGCGCGGGGAGTGTGGGCGGAAATGCCTTTGCCTTGGCTGCGTTTTGTGGACAATGCGATGCTTATCGGCATTTAATGGGCTTCCCCTCAGTTCGACTGTCGCAGCAGCATATACAAAGATACACACACACACACACATTCAATATCGTTTTACTTATCGTTTGGCCATAAAAATTGCCAGCGCAGAAAATTGTTTAGTCCTTTTGGCGTGTCTGGCACTTTGAGAGATTGGCCGAAGGGATTGCAATTGGTCCAAGGATACGAATACGAATACGAATAAAAATAGAAACAGAAGCAGAAAAACAGGAGTAGAAATAGGAATTGGTATAGCAGTAGCGATAGGGATAGCAATACGAATTGGGTTAAGAATTGCCATAGAAATTGGTCTGGCTGCTTAGACTTAACATTTGAGCGCGTAGAAAACTTGTTTTTGATACACTTGTCAAAATACAAAAATTAAATTCCAAAAAAAATTTTGAATTTAATTATTTATGTTTAATTTGGAAAGTTTTTGTTTTAGGAATGTTTTACACAAAAACGAAATTATTGGCGAAATTTAAAAAAATTAGAAGGTTGGGTTTTAGAAAGATTTTTTGTTTTTTCTCTAAGTGTACCCAAAATTGAGGCTTGTGCTCGTGCTGGCCAAAGCTTTGGCTGTGAAAACGGGCTCGCTGTGTTTTGTGTTCCCTTCGATATTAGGGGGGAAAAAGGGATGAGGGGAGTGGCAATGTTGGGGCTGGGTTAGTTCGATTAAAGCTGAAACGTTGAAACAGTAGCTGAAATTTGAGCTTTATCGCGGCTAGCCGCTTAGGGCCACAATTTGGTTGGCTTGTCTATTTTTATGGTCAGCTGGGCGAATGCTTCGATTTATTTGCCCAAGACGATAATGATGCAGTTAGATAATGATGATGATGATGATGATGTTGGTTGCCGTTGCTCTTTTTAGTTAACCGCAACGCACTGGGCACAGTACAGTACAGTTGAGTACAAAACATCGCTACATGCAAATGTTGCGCTTGACAAAATAATTACACAGGCCAACAAAAAGTTTGTTTTGTGCTGGCGGTTGTCACGGGCAGCGGTTGCTGGCAATTAAAAACTTGGCAAAATTTTCTGCTGTTGCCATTTGTTTTTATTTTGTGTTTTATTATATTTCGTCCTGGCAATAGATTTGATTTGAATACCAACAAAACTACGGGGGGTGGAGGGGGAGAGCGTCACAAGTCGGGGGAGCTTTTCAATCAGCGTCGCCGTCGTCGTCGTCGTAATTCGCATGCAAATTGCAAAACTTAAATTAAATGTCATCGCACAAGCTGTAAAAAGATGAAATAACATGTTTACAATGAGCGTGCTCCACTAAAATTTACCCTGTATTTAGCGCATTTTTTTTTATATCAATTCTAATTAAGCGACTTCACGTAAACTTGATAAAAAAAATATGTTAAGCAGTTAATTTTATCTCTGGTGGGCAGTGCACGACTGGCAGACACCCTCACCAGCAGTTGTTTTCTCCTATAAATAAATTCTTAATTTTTTGTTATACATTCTAGCAAATACCCTGTAAGTAAGTTTATATTCGTAAAAAAATATTTTCTTGGTTTTCGAGATGACATGTTGCAAGTAAAATCATATTTCTCACTCAGAAAATATAATTCATATAAAAATGCTTTTGCTTTTTTTAGTTACAGGGTATATAATGGATTGATTAAAAGTGCAACATTTCCATTTTCGTTTGACAGCAGGCAGCTTTTGAGCGACAACCTAATGAAATAATTAAGGCGTCAAACCTTTTGAATGCCATGTCAGGGAATGAAATGGAATGGAATGAGGTGGAATTGGAGTGGAATGGGCAACTGCGGTTAGCCAATTAAATGGCTGCACTTGATTATTAAGTGATTTATGTTAAACACCTGACTTAGACGCCACTCGGAACTTGAACTGCGAACTACGAACCGAAGCTCCGCAGCTCGCAGCTCAATTTGTAATTTGTAATTCGTAATTTGTGCTAATGAGTGCGTTCATTTAACGCCTGATTAACGCATCGAGCGAAGTGAGCTACCTGCGGCCAGTTTGTGGCGCTCGTTTGGCATTTGGCTTTTGGCCTGCGGCCTCCTGGCTTTAGGCCAAATAGTCAATTGGCCAAGAGGAAGGCGGGGGGCGGGCGACAGCTTAACACGAGCTACTTGACTTAATTTATTATCCAGTCGGTCAGTGTCTCTCTCGCTCTCTCTGACTGTCACTATTTATCACCAGCTCTCTCTCTCTTTCTCTCTCTCTCTCTCTCTCGCTGTCCATCCGTATCATAATAAATGATTATGTGTGCATTTTGTGGCTTAATTATGATTAATTGTTATTTGGGCCCCGTTTGTACTTGGATGTCTGCTCAATGAACTGCGCATAAATCGTGTGAAAATAAACAAGTTTCATGTCAGCGTGAAATCTCAGGAGACAAGTGTGAGGGGAGGGGGAATGTAGGGGGGGCTAGTTGATGAGAAGCTGTTGAGAGATAATTTTAGGCATTCAGGTGCTTACGGAATTATCAACCGAAGTGTGGTCTTATAAATTGGAGAAGGAGTGGGAGAGAGAGAGAGAGAAAAAGATAGAGAAAGGTAGATATAGTGCGAATTAAGGTAATTATCTATCGATAAATCAATGCAGGAAATATGGAACAAATGTGGAGACAGCGATAGATATGAAAAAAACAAGAGATACTCTTATAATTAAAATGTATTAATTGATTTGTAAAAGGAATGAGTGGGAAACGAGACATAGAGAGAGTGTGAGAAAAAGAAAATTATATTAAATAACGATAAATCATTAAATCAAAATATGAAACGGAAGCACAATTATAAAGAATGGTATGGAGAACTGCGAATTGATCGAAATACTTGTAAAGGAACGAATGGATTGAAACACGACGAAGTCAGAGAAAACGAAAAAGAGATTGATAAGCGATAGTACAATATCAGTGCTCAGATAACGCTAAGCAGTCAAATGGCTTAAAGACTGTTTTTAAGAGCCAATTTGCTAAATACTCACACACACTACACAAACGCACAAAATAACACCATAAAAAGGGGGGATATCAGAGTGCACTCAAATGGATACATCAGTGGCCACTTCATAATCACATTGATAGCACCGTTAACAAGGAGCAAAAGAGGAATCACAAGATGGAAGAAGAATAGGAAGAGAAGTGTGGATAAGAAGCAGAAGGCAGAGAGAAACTTTTGCTAGTTACTTTTACAGTTATTATTGAAAGCTGCAAAAACTTTGGCTTATTTCATTACGCCAAACTTTTCATTACGAACACACACACACACACACACTCACACACACATACACATAATATGGCGCATTACTCATACGCAACGTGTGCGTTACCTACCCCCAGCCCCGCCCACACTTTGTGGCTCTTATCAATGTGAAAGTTTTTTTTCCTTTGGTTTGAGCACAAAAACAAAGTAACCAAAAACTTGAGCCAAACGAATGTGAGTGTGAGTGTGAGTGTGAGTACTCACATATCATGTGGCTTAACAGGGGTTAAGGGGTATGAGTGTTAGCTGCGGTAAAGTGACATGCGGTGGAGGGGCTGTTGGTATAAAAGCCATTTGAAACGTCAAACAAATTGAATTGAGGCTCGAGTTTGGTAATAGCGCTGATAATTGGCCGCTCGACAAAACTGTCACTGGGCTCCCGACCCGACCAGACCAGACTAAAGAAAAAAAGGGAGCTCCTGCTGGAGGCATAACAATTGAATTGCGTTTGACGTGTGAGCTTTTATGGTTTTTTATTACATTTATGTGGCATGTGGAACACGTGGAATGGGCCATTATGTTCAATCGCATCTCGTTTGGATGTGGGCCACAAAATGGCCTCGAGAGTGGTTTCTGGTCTACGATTTCATCGGCATACATATAGAAATATAAATATATATATATATTTATATATGAAAATTGATTTGTTTGATTAATGCACAAAGGACCTTATAACAAAGCCTCGAGCACTCCACTCAGCCAGCTAGCTATCTCTGTCTATGTAGTTTATTAATTGCCATCTAATTGTGGCTCAGCACGCAAACGGTTTTCCCTTCTCTTTTTTCTAATTGAAAAGTGACCAACACGCACACACACACACACACACGCACAGTGCTGTCTGTGTGTATGAAATGCAAATTAATTTGCGCCACAAACTTTTAGCAAATAGAAAAAAATGTATTTATTCTATACGAATATACATATATATATATATATATTTATATAGATATGTCCAGAGAAGCGTAAGAGAGCGAACAAACATTTTCACACTATAACCAAATTAAAAGTTCTGCCAACTAAAAAACAATTTGTAAGCCAAAAGTTGCCGCAGTCAACAGAAGTAGCACGGGGTAAAAGGGACGAAGTGGCGAAGGGGCGAAGGGGCGGTTTGCGGTGGTTTGTAACAACATTTTACGCCCACGCTTTGAATTTGCTCTCTATCCTATAGTCAAAAAAATTGCTATAAAAAAGGATATCAAATTGTATATGGCAATTTTTAATCTGAAAACCGATATGGGAATTTTTAGAAAAATTATTCACCCAAATTTAAATGAGGTTTTTATTTTCTTCATTTTAACAAAATAAAATATATAAATATAAATTAATAAGATTTAATAAACAAAACAAAACTAGTGTTTATTATATTATTTCATTTTGATGGAATTTCGATTACTTTACAGGGTAAGCTTTAGTCACTACTAAGGGATTTTGTAGTTGTGTTGTATTTTGGCCTGCAGGCGATTTTTGAACTCGTTGCTTGTAGCCTGTTGTCCTCTCTCCTTTTGTGTGTTCGCTTTTCCTGCTTCTCCCGCTTTCCACGCTGCCCGCTGCTTATCTAATCAGAACAGTTGGCGTCCCGCTTCAAAAAGCTCTGCGGGCTAAATATTATTTTATGTTTTATGCTTTTGCACTTGATATTTTTTATGCATCGAGCAAATCGAATCAGAGGCGTCAATTGAATTTTCATATGCCAGCGAATAGGCGTCAAAACCAAAGGCGAAAATGCGGAAAAGCTGCAGAAAAAAGAGAAAAGAAAATAAAACGAAGCCAAGTAAAGCAGGACAGACACAAAGTGCCAGCGACTGTAAAATGGATACGTAAATGGATTAGAAATCAAGTTTCAAGTATTCAATTCAAATATCATATTCAGGTCTCTTCAAACAGAAAACCAAGAAAATTATATTGAAATAAAATTTAGATTGAGCTTATAGAACTGTATTTATTTTTGAAGTATTCAAATATTAATGGAATATATAACTTATTAAAAAATTATTTTAATTTTCATGGTATATAGATAAAAGGTTTTAGCATAACTTATTAAATAGTTAAAAAAAATGAATTATAATTCCAAATCATTTTATCATTGCAAGAAAAGAAGCGGGGTTTCTTTTCCTAAAAAATTATATTTTAACAAGTGAGAAGGCTCTAGTCGAGGCCGCCCGACTAGGAGATACCCTGAACCCTGCGATCTGGTTCCATAAACATTTCAGCTCGTTTACACAAACATACACAAATTCACACATACACACACA